>VALG01012846.1:0-11230 GCA_009835305.1 Ipomoea purpurea
AACTTGGAGTACAAGAAATTTAATAAAATTAAACTTCATAATACATATGCTGTCCTATATAGTGCCTAGAAAATATGGAGTATCACAACCGTTTTGTTGCGTGTTCTTGCGGGTAGATAATTGATGAGAAAATTCCATGTGAATTGCAAAAAGCTTGTATAACTCCATTCACGAACTCGGTTCCGCGATCCGTTCGTATTTTTGATATTTGCAATTCTTTCTCATTTTGTAGTTGCTTCAACAAGCTTCGGTAGAACTTGCTCAACTTTCATTTTTCTTCTTGATGAACACGGTCCAAAGTGTACCTGGAAAAATCATCAACAACAACGAGAGTATATTTCTTACCACTTACACTTATTGGATCAACCGGGTCCAAATAAGTCCATATGTAGCAAGCTTAGCGGTCTTGACGTTGACTCGTGTGTCTTTGATTTGAATGTGATTTGAGCTTTGCTTGGTTGGTCAATGCAATTAGCATTCATCGAATTTCTGGCCATTAAGCACACTGAATCTTTGCTTGTGCTCCAATCAACGAAATATACATGTTTTTCGCCGTTTTCCAGATAAAATAAACTCATTTGTGAGCTCATTTTTTTATTAGCAATTATCTTTAGAAAAATTCTACAAGATAGCCTTTATCACAAAATTGACTAGTGCTCACAAATTAAATTTTAATCCTTCAACGAAAAGAAACATCTTCAATCTTCAAACCATTTTTCTTGATCGTGCCAAACTCTTTTGTAATTCCATAATTTTGATTTCCACCGAAAATAACTTTTGGTCATCGATTTCTTTGAAATTCACTAGATATGATTTATTTCTAGTCATGTGGCGTGAGGCAACCACTATCGATGTACCAAACATCCTGCAAAAAAGATTAATTAACTTTAGGTACCCCATACTTGCTTGGGTCCTTTGTTGTTAGTGATTTTTGGTAACCAAACCCACCTAGATCTTATTGGAATTAAGATTGGTGATTTGTAACCATTTGAAACATGATAATCAGAACTTCACTGTTGAAAACTTTTTGGTGCCGGTTTTGAAAAACATTTTTATATTTTGGCACTTGGGAAGAGGATTGTTGCTTTGGTCTATAAAAAAGCATTAACATCTATGCACAACCAATCCTTTTGAGTGGGATAAATCTCCCAACTTTATTCTAGAAAAGCTTCCCTCTTTTCTATGAAATCTTTTTTGCACTTGACTCTTTGGCATATTTTCTTTTGCTTGTAGAATTTTTGTTGCTTTGCCGTAGTATAGAATTGTTTCGCCTTTCAACATTCACTTTGCATTTGATTGATAGCCAAGTCCTTGTCTCATCGTGCTATTCTGACTTTTAACAATTTTTACCACTTGAACTTTATTATTTAAAGTAGTATAGAATTAGTCAGATTTTGAGGGGTTTTGAAACATGTGGAGTCATAACCGATTCCGGTTCTATCTCCTGATTGGCTTTTTGCATGCTCACCATCTTTATATCCATAATTTTGGACGAGTTACGTGAACGTAGCAATGTTGCCCCGAAATTATGTTCTCTAACCTCTCTTGGCTTTACACTCTTCTTGAAGATGAATATTTTCATTCTTTCAACTTACTCACTTCAAGTAAAGCATCTTGCAATTTTTTTATTCATATCTTCTTTTTCAAGAATTAGAATATTATTGCGCTCCTTGAGTTGAGAATGAGTGAGCATAATCTCTTGACAATCTCGCATTAGATTATCAATAGATTCACGAGAAAAAGAAGAATTAACAGAATTGAAAGAATTAAAAGGTTACCTCTTCTTCTCTGCTTCAAGAGCCATAAGACAATCTTCACTTGTACTCAACTCAATTTGCTTGCATATTAGCGCCGTATCATCATCCGAACATAAACTTTCATCGCTTGATGATGATCCTCCGAATCACCATTTTCATTCGGTTCGTTGCTGACGAGAGTTTTTCTTTTGTCGCGCTTGAACCTTTTGCTTTCGGACTTGTTCGGCGTAGATTCAAACATTCTTGCCTTGATACTTGCTAACAATCGATACAGACAATTTATTTTAAAATGTCCGGGTTTGCGGCAATTGTAGCACAAATTTTTTTTTTCTCGACTTTTTCTCTTGTGGTGTGCGAGAGACGAATTTTCACGAGCAGAATTTTTGTTGTCTCCTTTTCGCATAAACCTTTTAAATCTTTTCACAAAAAGAGCAAACTGTTCGTCAGTCATATAATCAACATTATTTTCTACTGACCTGGAGGTTGACGGTTGTTCGGCCATTAGAGTAGAATTTCGAGCTTCATGAACATCATCATCTTTGGACTTCATTTCAAACGCATATGCTTTTAGATCACTAAATATTTGTCTCTTGACAACATTCTTAGATCTCAGTGATCGCGCATAGCCGTAACCTTCATATCCATGCAGATGGTAAGCCTCGTAGGATTTTGAGATTAATTTCTTTTTGGCTAATATTTTTGCCAAGATCACTAATCTCTCCAAGAACTTTGATCATTCGAGCTTCCATGTCTGCAACACTTTCATTTGAGAGCATTTTGAAATCTTCAAATTTCTTCATGGCGATTGTGAGCTTATTATCCTTTTCTTGTTCATCTCCTTCGCCAACTTGATGAGAGTTTCCCATATTTCTTTAGCGTAGCACACTTTCGATCTTCGGAAATATCGTATCATCTACAGCTTTGAATAGAATATCCTTGGCAATTTGTCAAGATGTGTTCTATTCCGATGTTTTAGGTTTTGTACGTACTGTGGAGCATCCGGGGATAGGACAAACGCCGTATTGACCTTTAATATTTTCGATAGGGCCAGTGGAAATAACTTCCCACATTTCATCGTGTAAAGCCGATAATGTACCTGCATACGAACTTTCCAATCATCAATTTATCAAGTGAGAGAATAATAGATTTTTAGCTAAATCTTTCTTCATCATCATCACGAGAGATATGAAAGATTAATCCAATTCACACACTTTGTAGAATGGATCTGTAGCAGTAAAAAATAGTTGACCAATTTAATGGTTGGTACAAATTTGACTCAAATAGGTAACGGCTCTGATACCAAATTATTGGTCCCAAAAGAGGTAAGGTGAAAGTCTAGAGGGAGGGGGGGTGAATAGACTTTCAAACTTTTCGCATACACAACAATTGCTAAGACCAGATAAAACCAAAACTCATAACTAGATTGTTAGAGTATGGTGCACAGCGGAAATTAAATAACGATAAAGTGTGTGTGAGATCGTGTGATGATATATTCTTCGTGTAGAGCAAAATATGTAGAGAAGTAAGTAAAGAAAGCAGTAAAGAACACAAGACAATTATAGTGGTTCGCGAGGTGGTGTTAATCCTCCTACTCCAACTTGCTCTTTATCTCCAAGGAGCCAATTACACTATATCCTACCACTTCTTGGTTCCAAGATACAATGAATTTCCGTGATCTAGTGCTTTGATCACAAAGCCCGCACTAATCACGCCAGTGACACCCACTACTGCTTCAGGTTTCACGTCGCCGCGCTACTATCCCAGGATTTCATGACTCTGCGTTACTTTCCCCCCGTCTTCCACACTTCCGGTAGAAACGTATCCGTGATCTGGTGCTTTTGATCACTAAGCCAACACCAACTACTGCCCAGTGCCCTCCGACACTGCTGACTTCAGGATCTTCACAGCTCCGTGTGACAATCCAGGATTTCACAGCCTCGTGCCTATTTCCTCCCTTCTCTTAATATATATGCCCAAAACAAGTTGTTTGTCAATTGCTTCCATACTATATCTGAGGACGTCTGTAGTATATCTTCAATTGATGCCGCAGGTTCAACTTTAGATTGAAGATAAAACACTCTGGAAAGATTTTCTCTTGAAACTGCCTGCTGGGAGTGTTTCATACTATAATTGGAGTAGAATCAAAGTATAAAGCACTTATAATTCTATGCTCTGTATAAAATTTGCTACCTGCTTTACAACGAACTCTGCTGATTATTTCTTCTTGTTGTAAGCCTCTCTATGTTTGCTTTATTCTCACTTTCTCACTTGACAGATTTAATTTGGATAAATGCTCCAAAACCGTAACCATCATGGGGATTTTTGCTCTTTGCTCGAATAATAAAAGGTAATTGCTACTGTTCCATATATAACCTTCACTGCGTTACAAAGGTCAAAGTCTGATCCAATCCAGTCTCTATACATCATAATTTAAGAATAGACCGTGACTAGAGACACGAATAACTGTGATCGTATGGATAGAAAGACGCCTCCACATGTCACGAGATGACAATAATCTATAATACTTCTTGCAAAACATGCTCAGAAAGAGATAAGCTTAGCCGTTTTGGGAGAGATCTTCATCTCCATGTAAATGAGCTTCCAAAACTTCATCTGATATTCCTCTGGTTTTACGTTGGGTGGAATTCTGGGGGTGTAGAACAGCTTCTCTGATTAGCTCTGAAGTGGTCCTTTGTATCTTGGGATTCAAAAATAATCTTTTATTTTAATCCCATACTAGTTAGAAACTAGTATGTTCCTTGTTTGAGAATATTTTCACTGTAAGGTTCGCTTCATCTTCTTCAGTCTCACGTCTGGGGTTCTCAGACTCAAATTTGGCTTGAACTTCCACCCAATTTGAATTTTCTCTTTGTAATTGACACCCAGAAATTCCATTTGGGGCTTGTTAATTGGCAACCCAAATATAGAAATTTCTCCTTTAGTAAAATTAGGCTCGAACCCAATTGACTTTGACTTCCCAATTGGCCTCCAATTCATCTCCTGCGTGCCTCCAATTACTTCTCAATGTTGACTTCAAAAATTGGAATCTATCTCTTGAACATTTCATCTCAATTCAATTGCTCTCCCAATGTCTTCCTATTAATTGGTCCCAATAATCTAATGTTTCTACATTGGCTCCACCTACTTTTAGTTGCGTCCCAAATTTCATATTCCATACATTGGCTTCCAACTTGAATTGATTCCATTTGAAACTGCTGGCCCAAAAACTACCCCTAATTCAATTTATCTCTGAACTAGCTCCCAATTTCCAATTGATACAAACTAGCTTTCAATTCTCTAAACATAGCTCCCGAATTCAATTGATTCGATAACTATAGCTCCCAAAATTCACAATTGGATTCAAGAACTAAGCTCCCCAATTCAAATAATTGAAATTGGCATCGATATAGAACTACCCTCACCAAACTAGCTCCCAATTCCAATTTGATTCAGAACTAGCTCCCAATTCCCTTTGAGAATTGGCTTCCCAAGGTAGCAAATGAGGAGCCTTGAATTGATATCGAACTAAGCTCCAATTTCCAATTTCCCTTTGAATTAGAGACATACCCAAGTAGCAATTGGAGAGTTTGAAGTATCGAATCATAGCTAACCCAAAATTCCCTTTGAAAATCTTGGCCTTCCCGATATGTGCAAGTTTCGGAGAAGACCACAGTTGAAATATCGCAACATAAGTCCAATCTACCAATTTTCCCAATTTGACACTTGGGCTCACAAAGATGCTGAAACTGAAGAGCCCAATTTAGATATCGAACTAGGCTCCCAATAATCCAATTGATCGAACTAGACCTAACCCAGAAATTCCCTTTGAATTGTTGTTTCCAAGTCAAATTGCTATCTCAATTGACACCAAGTGAAATAGCTTACCCGACCATTTCCAAATTGTAATCGGTGCCCAAATAGGAAATCCAGACTAGCCGCAACCAACAACTCTAATCAAAATTAATCTTAAATTTGGTCTTTTCAAATTCCCTGCTTACCCATTGTACCAAAATTGTTGCATCCGGTGACTTACATCGAAACTATAAGCCATTTAACAGTTTAAATATATCAAAGCATATACATTTCGGTCAGAATACAACATATTGTGAGTTAAATTTCCTCAACCTTCTTTAGATCCAAGTACTCCTTCTTCCCATTAAGATGTTTTGATTCTCCAAGTTAATAATATTTCATCGCATTCTATCGAATCGATAAATTTTCCCGTTCATCGAAATTCTTCTAGGGATATCTCATTATGTTAGTAGGCTATTGACATGACATATTACACCATTCTTTTCTTCTTTCTTCAATTTTCATTTTCTCACACCGCAACCTTTAATATTTCCCTATAGATTTTTAGGCCAATCTGAATTATCCTCTTCTTTCCATATATTCATGACCATTTCTTCCTCTGTTTTTCTTCTTTAATGCAAACATTAGAATAACTTCTCACGATCTCATGGTCTAAACTGAACTAACATAATAATGACCATAATACAAATAAAAACTTGTGGGAGATTCTACACAAAAAAAAATAAGAATTAAACATATTTGGTAATATCCAAATACCAATTACTGACTTTCATTCCCATAAACACATCTGCATAGAAGGATAACGAACGAAAGTCAAAGACAAAATCTAGGAAAGGAAAACCTGCATTTCGTCAAAGCCGTAGCAAAGACACATCGGGAATCGAAGCGTCAAGTCGAAAGAAGACGGCCTAAAAGACGACGATATATTGCAATTAATCTATTCTTACATCCAATTAAGTTACATCATGCACTTTCCCTATCATAACAAATTGTCTTCATTTCTGAGAAACATCGCCTTCACAACTATATTTCTTCGAAGTCTCAGATACTTAGCTCTTCCTGTCCCTAATACTTGCATCAATGATCAACTGGCAATGCTAATACAGGGTGACAACCTCGTTAATTCCTAAGCTTGGTAAACCATAATGATAAAATCGTTGAATCTTCTCTGAGCTAGGTACTGACGCTCAATCCTTTGCTGCACAATAGTAATCATAGACTAACCACAAGATAACTCCCTTCGTTAGAAAATCCTTTCAAATTCTGTCCATATAACCTCGTTCAATGATGAGACTCCCCTGCACATTTCAAACGATATAACTTATTGTGGCAGAACACGGTCGAGCGAACTCTAATATTCCTAAGCTTGAAAACTATTAGAATGACTTGATACTCATCCACAGTGAATCCCTATAGTAAATCGTGCCATAAAAAGATTAACTGTTGATCTATGCGAGTATTAGAACCTATACTTTTCATTCTCTATTCCTTTCCAAAACGATAGCTAGATATATAGATATTATATATATATAAATATATAATATAGATATGCCGGCGTAAAATTTTTCTCTATATATGTATCGTATTTTTGTGACACTCTTATCCCCCAAAATGATTTTCTAGCTTCGGAACGAAGCTTCTTTTAATGGGGTGAGAATGTGACACCCCGTATTTTCCTAAAATAAATTATAGTCCCGATATTAAAATATTTTTATTACAAATATTTATATTGCTAATATAATATGGGCTCGGGTCTATTTAGTATGGTGATGAACCAATCTTTTTGTACCCAAATACTTTAAGCCAAACTAGTCAAGCCACATGTTTATATAATATATGTGTTATTATTATTTTGAGAGCCAAAAATAATGTGTATTTTCTATCAAGCCCTAAATCTATCTAAACCCAACCCAAGTCTAGCATAAGTCCAAAGTAGTATTATTAACCCTACCTATAGTGTGTGTGAGTGTATTGTATCATTCTTCTTCTCCCACTATAGCAGCCGCGTTCTTCATTCCTTATCAACCAAACACTTCCTTGTTCTTCTTCGCTAAACGCCGGCAACTCCGACCTCCCATGTGTCTTCCTTCTCTCGTTCGGTTTCATGTTCACAGCGGCAATAACCTCACCCCTAAGCCTTCCTATCTTCCATCGTCCCCCTTTCCGTCGGTGATATGGCAGCAACAAACTGTGGAAAGGCGTTTGACCATCGACAGTAGCTAGTTAGGAAGAGGGCGGTGGTTCCTCCTTGTCGACGCCAACAATGCATAGCAAAGGAACGATCATACTTTCCTCTTTCCTGGACGCGGCGACAAGTCCCGAAGGAAAGTACTCCGGTAGATACCAATAAGCAAAAGTAGTAGCATTTTCCGGCGGAAGTGACTGAAAACAGAAGCACGGTCCATAGGGCAGAATTGGCAATCTAGGCAGAGTTGAAGCTAAAGAGAAAAAAGCACCTCCTATCATATCCCCGGCACAGAACGAATCCAAGAATCCGGTGATACACGACAACAGGTGAACAAGGATTGCATTGCATACCGGACAGAAAGTAGACATCCGTTGGCAATAAAAAAAAACACCTATAGGCGTAAAAAAACAAAACGGGTAAAGCCAGCGGAGGATAGAGTGGAGCTCCGTCGTTCACCCCGCAGGCCTCTATGAGACACTGTAACCAAAGAATCAGAGCAAAGAATGGAGAGCTGGTCCTATCTTTGGTTTTCCGGCAAGCAATGTCAATATAGTTTAGAATAATTAAGAGTTTTAAATTCGTCCTCCTATCCTATATGACGTTAATATATATGTGTTATTGAGCTTAAGTGCGTACGTGTAAGGAGATGGGATTGTGTTTGGTGAGTGGCTATGGTGAACCTTTGGACCTCAAGGGCTATATAAAGCTGTTATAAGTTGCCTTTGCTGAATAATTCATTAAGTATGTTTTACTTATTAGACACAGCATGGTTAAATTAGTCTTTTCGAAAATAACTCCCTACTATTGATTCTTTGTAATGTTCGTGAATTAAAACGTTTAATTAAATAGAAAGATTAAGCAATACACTAGCCTAGTATGGTTTAGACTTTAGATGGGTAATATAAAGAATGGAATTAGAGGTTTAGAATGCACTCTTACTTGAATAACTGAAATTTGTTAGTATTTAGTACTCTTGTTAATTTAGTGAAGATCGGTAGGCTTGCTTTTTATGGGAGTCGAGCCTAAGTGGCGTTGATTTGGATGTTAACGTGAATGAAACCACATTGCTTACAAAAAACTAATATTTCTTCTTACTCTAAATTATGATGAATTTCTTGACTAATACTATATGTGAAGTTTTTGCTATGAAAAATGTGTGAACGAACGACTAATCTATCCAATAAATCAATCAGGTGTTGATGCATTGTCTTGTAGAGAATGCCAAATTCTAGAACCTAAGTCTTTATTAGAGGATAAATAAATAGTATTGCATTGCTGGCTATTCCTTTGTTCATGAGAATGCAATATTTGTATGAATAATATAGTGAAGATTTGGGGTTATTGGACTAATGAAATAGTAGACTGGTGTTTGAAAATCCGTGCGATTAAGGGATTATTATTAAGAGTACAGAGGTACCAGTTACCCTGCAGAGCGAAAACAACGGAGAGAAATAGAGAGCCACAATACCCGACACAAAGCCCATCCTGCGGGGTGCAGATTGAAAATAGAAAGGCTTACGTACCACAAAACGGGCGGAAAACCACGGGGGTATGTACTACCAGTGCCCCACATCCTTGAAGAGGATAAATCACACCATTGCTGGAGGTTGTATAAGGGAGATAATAGAAATTTTACCCCGATGATTCTTATTGAACTCCTGTGGGTACATTTGATTGTTTTTGACTGTCGGATGGCCTTATATTGTTATATGTTACAGGACTATATTGAGTAGATAAACATTACTTGAATGTTTTTGTATGTCAATAGAACGAGTTAAATTAGGAATCCGAACTGAAGACAACAAGAATATGAAGCCAAAGGATGTCCTGAATCAGTGCTAATGGTTACCACAAAACATCTGTGG
The DNA here is from genome assembly GCA_009835305.1 of Ipomoea purpurea. NCBI lineage: Eukaryota > Viridiplantae > Streptophyta > Magnoliopsida > Solanales > Convolvulaceae > Ipomoea > Ipomoea purpurea. The sequence continues at coordinate 9,624 of VALG01012846.1, forward strand.
ATTTGAGACCTTAGAAACTGGGAAGTGGATGAGTGACATTGTATCAAGTTTTTTCTGGAGACTAGTGTATGGTATCACAGCCAAAACCCGAGCATTTTAGGATTAACCCTACTTAGAATTAGATACTGGTACTTTTAAATCATTGCACTTATGTTGTGTAATAACAATTTGGGATTGATTCCATGAGATGAAAACAAGTAGTAGATGTACTGGAGACCTACCATTCGGACTTGCACGGATTACAGGTTTATTGGAAAGTTATCAAATACCATCAAGGTACAGAATATGTTCACAAGGTAGCTAAAGTGGCCAAATAGAGCCATGATGTGATGAGATGATTTGAGCTTTTAGGTTAAAAGATGCAGAAATGTGGAACTTAGTTCTGTCGGAAACGAATCCAACTTAGTGAAGCTCATGCATCAAAATGACGATTTGGAATCTTTGTGACTTGTGAGCAAAACATTGGACGAAAAACAATATAGTGCACTAAAGTATAACCACGACCCAGATGGTAACACAACTAATAACACCGTCTGAGCTTTGGAATCTCAATATACGCAATCATACGTGACTAGTAGTATACACATTAAAGTTATTAAGCCTATCTTCCCATTTGCCGTTCGACAGTCCAATTGTCATTGCGATGGACAGCTTGATGTGATCCTGGGTTCGTTACAGTAATGACCACGTGAAGAAATGAGTAATGTTGCATGGATTTGGAGCCCTCCCAAACTGATCCACTCTAAATGAACAGATCAACAAATGTGTGACAATTCCAAATGGCCAATATGGAATATATGGAACTATTGCACATGAAGTGTCACTGTGGTCATCGTAGATGCCCAAGTGTGTTGTGTTTATTATCTGTTGAGCATGTAAGAGTTAACCGGATATACTACTTGTGACTTTAGTAAGAACATACACAATGTAGTAAATACTTGTTGTTGTAATGTTGTTATTATAGAACTTGAATGTTTCCTGCTTTGTGATCTCAGTTAGAAAAAGTATGACAATTTGTTAGCAAGATTTTGAGCTAGTTCACTCTAAGTACTGTTGTTTCGTTGTCTATGTTGCCTTGGGATAGATGCCGATTGAAATTCTGATGTCAATAAATATGAAGAGTAGTAATAGAGTCTTTGCATTGACTTCGTCTACTTATGCATCCTTGAACTGATATATACCGTATTCCGTTTTGAAAAGCATGTTTGTGATAATGACTATCTACATATGTTACTTATATCAAAGTTAAATTAATGGGATCTCAACCTACAAAAATATCGAACTGACCGAAGCGTCGTCCCAAATTTCTTATAGTGACTGTTTTACCAGGTGCCTGAGTTAATAGAACTGCAGAGAAATAGATAAAATAAGAACAAAAAGGATAGTTATAGATCCCACTGAAACAGATGGCATTTATGTTTGTCCAGCAGAGATCATGTGACACTCAGTGAGTTTTAAAATCATTACATTAAAGACTCGATGGTTTGTATAGACTTTGGCCTGTGTCGTTTTTTCTCATAGTTTAGGAGAAAAGTGAAAAGTGGCATATAAATCACTCCTTAGGTATAACCAGATATAATTGATTAATTAAAAAATACTAATACGTA
>VALG01012849.1:0-15810 GCA_009835305.1 Ipomoea purpurea
GAGGAACTATAGGAACTCCTCCTCAAAGAAGCAAATGGTAGCACGACACAACTTAAACGATTGATGAGTAGGTTCCCAAGTTGGCCTAGGCCATTGAGTTGAATGCAAGAAATTCTAGAAGACATTTTGGCGGGTAACATTCAATTCCTGCAAATATGAGAATAGATAATTAGCTAGATATTAGCAAGTTACATTGGATTGCGAGTATGTGTGATCTTGTTGGGTGTGTCACAGTGTAGTATTGTGGACAATTTTTTATTTGAATCAAACTAACTTCTGAGCGCAAGATAACCTCGAAGCTACACGTGCAGCTCTCTTCTACGGAGACTTCTCACAACATCTACGCTTCTATTGCTAACTGGGGCTCAGAGGGATGTTAAAAATTTAAGTTGGTATACCCGGATCCTCTAACGTTATTAAGTTAAATGCTTCGGGTGGCAGTTGAGTCGGCACGGGATGCAGGATCTATCTACAGTATGGGGATAGGCAGAGCGGGAGGGTCCAGGCTATGTAGCGGGCGGGGTAGTGGAGGTAGAAATGGCCGGAAGGGAGGGCGGAGGAAACGGGGATAGCTGGGATTAGGGATAGGAGTTAGTTCGGTATGGTAGGTTGTGGAATGTGATTGATTTTGGAGCGAAAAAATCAATATATGTAAGAGTAGTTTGAAATAGAGAGTTCATTAGATGGTTTCCACTGCCTAAATGCGGAAAAGGTACTGCCATGAATAAGATGAAAGAATCGGACACGGGCACGTCCTCACGGATGAGCAAGGATCCTAAAATTACACTTACAGTGCAAAATTGTCCACATTCGTTTGTAGAATTACAAAAACAATAGGCAACCGTTAGTTATATCATTAGCTCAAGAGGAAGTGAGCGCATAATAGTAACGTAGGCACCGTTGATGATGTACCCGCTTATAGTATTGATGAACAATGGCCGCAATTAAGTTTATTAAGAGTTATCTTAGCCATCGGTTCGTATCTATATGCATCACGACCATACGGATAGTATACTCTCACGCTAATTGTACTTAATCAAAAATCTCCTGATGGATTGGGTAAACAGTACAAAAGTTTTTATGTTATGACTGACAACGTAGGAGCAGCAACAATCCGTAGTAATGATGACATAACTACGATAGTAAAAATACAAAACGTAAAAAACTATTCTTATTACATCCCCACATGTCCTTATCACAATGAAAGAAAAGTGTGCCCAGAAGGATTATGACACAGCACGGCACTACAGGATAGGACCTTTTATACCTGAGCATGTAAACTATTCACATACAGATATTATTAATAATATTCATAAAATCAAAAATTCTATAAGCTGTATATTAATAATACGACCTGAAAGAGTCGGTATATGCAAACAAATGATAATAGGTGTACGTAATCATTCTTACTCTCAATTCAACTTATATCAATAAGTGGAGAGGGAGGAAAAAATGTAGAGTCTTTCTCACAAACCAGAATGTCTTGTTGCACACGCTCAACGATAATACTGGAGTCTTTCTCCTTGTCAAAAGAAAAAAAAAAAAAGAATGCCAATGACAATTCCTAAACATTGTTACACAATCCACGCGACCGTCCTGCTTACAATGAGATAAACTCATTCCGACTTGCCACGGAAAGCCTTTTAAACACCGCCATTAAACCGCGCACTCCGCGCACACCTACCCCCTTATAGTAGATGCCATCATGCGGCACCCGGCAAAGCATTGCATCAGTGTGCAACAGTTGTCTTATGCGGCAAGTATAACAACCTTTCTCTTCTATACGTAAGCCGAAACAATCTAGTGACGTCTTAGCTCGCATCTATCACGATTTATTCATGGCCTAACCTTACTAGTTCATGGTGGTCAAAGCAAGCGTGGCTTTTGTTGGGAGTGTTTCCTTTCATTCAAGCCGTTTTCTAGCCTTGTGTGTCAAATTTGACGTTTTGGTGTCGTCATACACTGAGCTCTGTCGCGCTCGTTATCCTACTAGACCGTAGACATCTTCTATATGCTTAGAGTACGAATATCTACTGGAACACTTTGATCTCAGGAGGGAGGAGGCCGTTGTAGTCAAACCTCGTTAACCGACCAGACACAAAAAGCGCCGCGGGCTAGTAATTTTTCATTATACTTGCCACGTCGTTGACCACCCCCTCGGACCGCTCCCTCCCCTCTACATCGACCGCATGCAGGTCAAATTGAGAAATACTTGTTAGGCTTCGCTAGCCACTGTTTAGGTAGGAACAGGGTAATTTTGGCCGAGAGCCACATTCGAAAGTATTTCTCTTATGCCTATTCCCGGTCTCACATATCGTATGTAACAACAACAACAAAAACAACCAACACAACAAAAACAACAACAACAACAAATACATAATACAGTAACCTACATAAGTAATGAATCAAGCAGTCAACCCGGAGAATTACATAAATACATAGCACAAACACAATGGAACTAATCAGCTACTGTGCTATTGGCTCTCAAAGCAAGAAATATAAGTGTCTTCAAGGAAGCATAAGCATGAACTGAAATCAAGATAGTGTCTGTTGGCTGACTACTGTGCTCTTGAGTTCTTAGCACACCAACCATCAGCGAGCAATGACTAAAGCCCTTTATTTCTTATTTAGGTTATTTTACGATAAGTGTTCGGTGTCGAAGGCGTATTCTAGGTACAAGCCCGTCAATAGTCAGAAGGCCAATGATCGACAGAGCTCATAACCCAAAAAAGAAATGTTCCTTATGGCTAGCAAGAATGGGTAATCAGACCCAAACATCAATGCCACCATGCTCCATATTGACACCTTGACATACTTTAAATTAAAAGGTATCACTTCCCGTGATCAACACATACTGTTTTGTTTTTTTCTTCTCTTTTTTGTCTTTTTTTCGAAGGATCACAACACATACTGAACTCTTTTTCTCTCTTTCCTGACATGACAAGCCACACATGATTAAAACTCACCCATTGACCCCCTGAGAAACACATCCCCGGGCGGGCGCCCTGGCGACACGAGGCCACGGGCCCGTGGGCGCACGGCGCCGGACAATTCTTATTTTTATTTTAATAACCAAGAGAACTCCCGATTTATTAATTCACGCGACTTTTAGTGTTCCAATAGTCGAGACAGAGATCTATACCAGTGGCGGACCAGAGTCCACTGCAAGAGGACCCTAGTTTACAATGATGTAATAACTGTTATGGTATTATTGCGGAAATGTGGGACCTTATAGAGATACAGTAATTGTTTTTCGAGTCTAAAAAAAAAATAAACTGTAGCGCAAGTGAAGATCCCGCGATGACCCACGAATACAACGGGATCCAAATGCTAGATAGCCTTCCCCCACTATTGCTGCGACTTAGCATATTTGACAACAGAACTTGCCTGTAAATCCAACAAACACAGGTACACTCAATCTAGGACACGTTATAGCGCGAGCCGCGGGGCGCACCTGCCACCGCACGGCGCACAGTGCGGCAGCACGGTGGCCCGGCTCCAAGGCCCAACACCGATCTCTTTGGGAGCGCGCCGTACCGAGAGTTAAATGTCCATTCACGGCCGTATTTTGCTATATCACGAATCCAACATGCTGAATGTTGTTTAGTACAACAGCTCTCTGTATTTTTTATACATTAGAGGTTGTGTTACTGACAACCATTAGTGTTTATTTATACAATTATGTATGAAGGTGGGTTTATAACCCTGTAGCTAGTGAACAACCGACATCGTTTTGCATCAGGGGCGCCAACTGCACACTGCACGCCTGGGGCTGTACCGCCATACGAACAGCAATGCCGCTCCAATATACGTATATCGTGGACGACATTGTGTGTTCAGTGAATAACACAAATTCATATGGTAAACCCTTTAAAAAGAAAAATCAAGCTGACAACTATCTAAAAAAAGGAAATCCCAGGAAGTCCCCTCCCAAACGAAGGGAAATAAAAAAACAATACTATGAAAGAAAGGAGAGAAAAGACCACTAGTATCGTGTGGCTTAGGTTGTTTTTTGGATACAAAGTTTTATTATGTTGTAATTGTAGCTTCTTATTTTGCGTCGCGTGCATAGTATACCTATACGTGTCTAGTGGTGTTATCTTTGAGTAGCGTTCCCTGCTGTAATCCGTTTAAATATTGCTTCTGATTACTCAGGCTGCCGTCTACAGTGAACGCAGGACGTAAACGCCGCGCCTCAATTGCTAATACTCGCTCCCAACCAAGTAGTAGCATATGGGAAGAAAGAGTCGGCAGAGAAGGATAACACAAAAAAAAATCGCACAGAACCTCAATCATCCTATTCGTCTTCGCACTACAGGTAGTACGTAGTACGTACCACTACTAGTCATAGATCAGCCAGCGCCGTACCCGACGTACTAGGTATCCCGCACTACACGCCGCTACACCCCCGCCTTCACGATCCACTACCGGAAGACCGTGCACTACCCACCCACACCCGGATCAAATATAATGCCGCAGGTATATATAGCCGAGGACTGGGTGAGCGTACGCTAGCCGCCACCGCGCGCGCGCGCCGCACGCGCCGTATGGTAGCGCGCTATACGCGGCGTGCGGCCCGGCAAGCGTGTCATCACAACCTGTACTTTCCATACATAAGGCGGGACCAGACGCCCGGCGCGGCTAGAACATTAATGCAGGAAGGATGAAAATTCAAGAAATAATAGGCATCATCAGGTAGATAGAGTAGCCACTCCTGTGGCATTAGTTAGACGACATCATGCGCGAAAAACCGCTAAACAGTGGAAAACAAAAACTAGACGAGAAGCACGCGTAACAAGAATACTCCGTAAACATATGTGTTGCGGTCGTCCTCATTACCAAACTTAGCCCTGAAGAAGAACTCCAGCGGGAACCAAACTCTACAAGGAGAACAGTGCAACATAGCCTTTCGAGCAGCAGCTTCAAGAAAACGGTCTGCGGACTATCCACTCCCCTCAGCCTCTGCAAGCCGCTACAGGCACTATTGCCGGTCGCGTACGAAAACCGTACTAAGAGGAATCTGGGAAACGCAAACTTAGCCAAGGAAAGAGAGACAGACCATGATGCGTCCGGGCTGAGCATAATCTCGCCGGTACAGAATCAAAAATCTTCTAGATTGTCCCTGTCCAGCAGCTAGGGTTGTCGTCCCTTCGCAGATAGGAAAATCTCTACCTAGCACCTAGCGCCCACCTCCGATTCTACTGAATATACGACCTCAAAGTGGATGTACACACGAGACTTACTGAACATATCTGCCAGATCGTCTCACACTGCAAACTTTCCAAAGAATTTAGCATTTTTAGAGCTCATCGTGGTGCTAGAAGGACTTAGCATGCTGAATCACGTTGTTGTAGGTTCCCCACCTTAACCACAACCATTCGCACTCCCGCGCTCGCTCGCAGCCACAACTTTTCCCCTTGTCACCACTGGGGATCAGCCTTGGGCGTAACACGAACATCGCCATAACCGCATTTGATTGGCTAACATACACGGGATCAAAAGAAAGCACAGTACTCCAAGTAACCCATCAAAATCCACGACCTGGTCTCCACATTACAAATCACAATCTTTGCACCCCCGTCGAAAATACTGAGGATACGTTAACCACCTTCCAATCTATTCTCATTGTACTGCGGCACCAACGTGCTCGCCAATGCAAGTATTAGCGGCGATGCGAGTATGGAGGCGTGTTTATCTCGTATAAATGAGGCGCGAATAACAAAGTAATGAGGCTTCATCCCAAAATAAGCAACAGTCTGCAATCTCGGGCTCGAGTCAAAATAGGCCTTGGAGGGTCTACTGCAGAGGAGGTTTGACAAGCCATTGGAGTAGTAGACGGCATGCGATAGCGTGGTGCATAACCTTGAGGATAACCGTCAGGAGATATGTGGACAGACGGTAGGGTGGTAACTAGGCATCCTATCCTATACAACTCTTTCAAACCATTTCAAGAAGGCTAACTGGATGTAAAAACTTTCTTAAGATACTCGATCTCAGTCTTTTATTCTTAACTCGTCTTCCTGACTAATATGCAAACGTTCTCTATGGGTTCAATAACATCTTAAACATCATTCGGAGGCTGAGATGATCAAAGATAGACTGCAATTAGCAAGTTCTATTTAATAACACATAATGAAAATATATGTTGCTGCATAGTTCCTTCTGGGAGGAAAATCAACCGTCAAGTGGTCGAAGTATTCAGGGTATGCATTCCTTCTCAGGAGGAAAACCACCAGGTCAAGAAGTATTCAAGTCATACAAAGACTTTTGTAATTTAATGACAATATGCGTTAGGCCCTAATATAATATTAATAGGAAGATGAATGGATTGAAGGAATAGATAGCCATCCATGTTAACTTTATAACATGTTTTAGTTATTTAAATTAAATGATGTCTTTTTCTATTTAGGTCCAATCAAATACAAAAGTATACATGATTCTTCCTGTAATTTCATGCTTATTCAAATTGTGAATTCTATTTAGCTCTAACGGCATTCCCGCTTGTATTTAAGGGCTCGGACCCTTCCGTTGATCTAACTACTACCTCCAAATCACTCTAAATCCATAGGTTTTTTTTATTTATTATTTTATTTTTTATTTTTTTTAACTCTCTAAGCCCAACCAAGGCCCTTTTGATCGCCCAACATCCCCCTTGGGCAATGTGATCATCCCATTACCATCTACTTGATTATCTTGGATGGTTTTATGAGAGAATATCTGGTCCTGGTGTTCACATTGATATGGGTTATTACCAGCATCATCAAATCTATATGAAACTCAATAAAAAACATCAATTTTATAAAATCAGAAAAGCATTGCATGTAAATATGTCATTATTATTATATGTATATATGTTCAAGTGTATAAGAACTATATACACATTTTTTACCAAAATGAATAATTAGGTCCCTATGCACATGTGAGATATCACATGAATTGAACAAATAAATTGTATTTGGTAGCACAAATCAAACATTTTTTTAATGTACTCAAGATTTTCACCATCAAACACAGTGACTAATTTCTTCATTTGATTGCTGAATGTAGGCACTTTTTTAAGTCGAAGACTTAATAACTGCTCCATACACAAAATCAAAGACGAATACTCTTAACTTTTAGTTAAGGATGGATGGGCCCATTCACTCAACCACATCATAGGTTAAATATATTAAACATTATTTGAATATAGACTGCCAGTGCTATTGCCTTTAATTTTGATCTCTATTGTTTATCCACTTGTTCTACAAAGATCCACATGTGTGTCTGCATATATGTATGATGTTAGTGCATTGTCCGACCAACTGTGGGGCTGTCCACTACTGATAACATCATAATAGTGGCGTTTCAGGAGCACGTTCGATCGTGTTTCTCGCCGCTCCAGCTTTAGAAGATTCGATTCTACCACATTTTTTTTATCAAGGTATCCTGAGTAGACTCTAACTATAAGAGACATCCAGACTAATCTCTATTTTATTGGACTAGCTCAATTAAGGGGCGAAGTGCTAGTCAGATTAATTTTTTTGTTCGAGAAAAAGTTCGTGGCAAATTATATCGTGTGCATAGTGTGCCCTGGTCTAGAACGACGTCGTTTTGTACTTTTTTTTTTTTTTTTTTTTGAAAATTCGCGTTCTGTGTCAGATGTTAATTTTTATTTTTTTATTTTTTTATTTTAAAGTTCATATTTCAAATTTACATAATTGTATAACAGAATACAATAAACTTAACAAAGCGACATCGTTTTGGACAGGACAAGATGCACCAATGCATTGTATGCCCTGGTGCACAATATAACAATTGGGGTTCAATTCGTACTTCGGTCACTAACACCAACCAAGCTGTTTCGATTCTACCACATTTGATAATATAATTATTAGATTGCACTTAATTTCATCATCATGCATGATCATCATATCATCTCACTACGGCACTACCCAACCCAAGCAATAACATCCCACTTCCATCCATCATGATTCTCCCAACATCTTCCACTTTACTTTGAACCCACAGACTACATCATCAACGTTATCCATTTGGTAGCTCCACCCATTTATTTATTTATTTATTTAAAACGTAGCCTCACCCTTTCTCTTTCCACTTCTCTCTTCGAATAATAACCGGCAAATTATGTGCATCCGAATGCACCCATGCATGGTGCATACGGATGCAAAACGACATCATTATATTAAAAACACGTGTCTCACTTAAAAAAAAAATCGTTTCGGATGTCGGCGAGCATAACGATGATAGAGGCCAAAATTCCAGAATCGATGAAGCTAAAATGGGGCGTCAGGAGTGGAGAAGAGGTAAAAGTGTCCAGAATCTAGAGGTCAAGTGGAAGACTGAGAGAGAAGGAGATTGCCAGCAACGAGGCGAAGAGAACGTGCAGAACGTATGACGAGGGCTGAAAAGTCGGAAAAGTGCGACATAATGTTGGCTTGACGGAAAGTCAAGCGGTGGGGAACGGTAGGCGTCGTCTCGAGACGCACAGACGAGAACGAGAGACGAAAAGAGAGAGGATAGGAGTCAGGTTCGATATGTCCCTCGCACAGATTGAGTGCTGGGTGGTCATGTAGCTGTCTGAAGAGTGTGTAGGTGTGGAGGATGGACTGAATCTGTAGTGTGTTTGTCGGTGGCGTCCTCGAATTTTGTAGTGCTCAGTGGAGCCTAGAGTTGCTGAGGAGTTTTTAGGGTTGTATTCGATTCTGGAGCAGCCGCCCCGTCCTAGAACTGCGTGGGCATGCAGTTCAAGTGACTGTGAGGCGGCGTGGGTGGCTGGGAGCGAGAACTGGAGTTTTTCTTTCCTAATGCGACACTGTGTTAATATAAGCGCGACTTCGTTTTGCATCCGTCATGGCCCATGCATGTCATCGGGCAGGCACATAATATCTGCGGTTATCATAGTTCGAAGAGAGAGAGTGAAGGAAAGTGAGGCGACGTATAATAAACTACCATCGCGAATAAAGGTGAGCTACCAATGATACCGTTGAGTGATGTAGCACTGTGAGCAAAGACAAGGTGCGACAAGTGGGAGAAGCATGAGTGGGAATGGAGTGGACGGTTTTGCTTGGCGGGTAGCTGCGTAGTGAGATTATGAATGCACATGCATGATGATGAAGAACTAGCCAATCTAGACCCATACCAAGTGTCGGTACAGATCGAAAGCATTGGTTGGGTTAGTGACGGAAGTACGAATGAACCCCACGTTGTTATACTTGTGAAAACCAAGTGCATCATGACTTTGTGCTTTGCCTGCTGAAAACGATTCGCTTTGTTCTAGTTATGTTATTTGACACATATGTAAATTAAACTATGAACTTTAAACTAAAAATAAAAAATAAAAAAATAACTCTGACACAGAACGCGAATTTTCAAAAAAAAAAAAAAAAAAAAAAAAAGTACAAAACGACGTCGTTCTAGACCAGTGGCACACTATGCACACGATATAATTTGCCAGAACTTTTTCTCGAACAAAAAAATTATCTGACTAGCACTTCGCCCCTTAATTGAGCTAGTCCAATAAAATAGAGATTAGTCTGGATGCTCTCTTATAGTTAAGTCTACTCGAGATACCTGATAAAAAAAAAAATGGGTACCGAATCGCACATTTCTAAAGCTGGACAGCGCCGGAAACACGATCGAACTGCTCCTGAAACGCACATATATGACCTGCTTAGTCAGAGTGAGTAGACACGCCACACTTGGATCGGACAATGGCACTAGACCTGCAATACTATATGCAGACGCGCATGTGGATCTTGGTGTAGCAAAGTGATTACAAATGAGAGATCAACGATGAAGCAATACGCACTGCAGTTATAGTGTCCGCCAAATAACTGTTTAATAGATTAACCTGATGATGGTGGTGAGTGAAGGACACTCATCCATCTTAACTAAAACTTAAAGTATGGGCTCGCTTGATCTTGGTTATGGCAGGTTAGATTAAGGCGTTCCACTTAAAAAACATGCCCTACAAGTGCGCCACGATCAACCCATGAAAAATAGTACTGTGTTTATGGTGAAAATCTGGTACACTTAAAAAAAACGTTTGATTCTGGCGAGCTACAAGCAATTTATTTGTTCAATTCATTGATCATTCAACAATGTGCATACGGGGACTAATATTCAATTCGTGGGTAAAATGTCTCATATAGTTCTTATACACTTGAAATATAAGATAAAAACTAATAGAAGACATATCTTACATCTACATGCGTTGTTTGTATTTCTAATAAAATATAAATTGATGTTGTTCTGTTAACGTTGAGGGTCTAGATAAGGGATGTGAATCTGCGATGGTAGACATATCAAGCTGTGACACACAGCCAAGAACATCCTCATAAACCATCCAAGCATGATGCAGAGATGGTAAGTCGGGATGACACATGGCCCAAAGGGGATGGTGGCGATCAAAAGGGCACTGTGTGGGCTTAGAGAGCATTAAAGAACAAAGAGAAAAAAAGATAAGATAATAAAAAAAACCTATGATTAGGAGTGATTTGAGTAGTAGGAGATCAACGAAGGGTCCGGCCTTAAATACAACGGACGCGTTCAGAGCAATAGCAATGCACACTTTGCATGAGCAGTGAACATTACAGGAAGAATCATGGTATACTTGTTATTGATGGACCATAAACAGGAAACAAGAACATCATTTAATCTTAAGAACTATAAACATGTTATAAGGGAACGTGAGGCCTATATATCTGCTCAACCTTCATGCGCTTCCTATTGAACAGAGTATACTAGTGGGGGCCTAACGCAGCTATTATCATTAAATTAGGAAACGTTTTGGTATGACTTGACAGATTACGTTTTTGACTGGGGTGGTTCTCCTCTGTGGGAAGGAAGGAATTCATATTGAAGATGATGACCGGTGTACTGTTGTCCTCCCAAGAGGGACTATGCAATAATACTGATAGTCCATTAGTGATTAAGAAGAGAGAATTCGAATTGAGTTACTTTATTATCATCCACGTCGATATTGAATGTTTGAAAGTTATTGAACACAAGAGGGCTGTAATTAGCCAGTGCGAGACGGATTTAAAATAAAAGACTTGACAGACGAGCTACTCGTTAGAAGTTTATACATCAGTAGCTTACTTGAAAAGTTTGGAGAATGTGCTATATGTAGGTTCATTTACCTTATCACTAGACGGTAGTCGAATAAATCTCTTGCGGTAGATCATGATCTTAGTGGACAAATCAACTTTACTTATACCACTCAATCGGTTCTTGTCAATAACCTGAAGTAGATAAGGCGACTATGGTGACTCGAATGATAATGTTGGTATTTGGGACGGAGTCCATTACTTAGTCTGGGTATGGAGGCACTATTGATCAGGCTAAAACAATAGTCAGCATCAGGGCCTAATAGTCTAAATGCGAGCACGTGTTTATCTCCCAATACAATGGAAATATTGAATGTTTGTAACGATACTCCTCCAGATTTTCGAGGACCGCAAAGATTGATGTTTATGTAGAAACCAATATGTCGATTTGCTGGGCACTTGGATACTGGCTCTTTTATTTGATCCCGTGATGAATACCAGGTCCCAAATGCTTATGCTTATGTTACCCGCAATACCACATGAGACAAATAAAGGACTTCGCATTCCTGCACAGACAACACGGGAGATAAGGTTGTAGGGACCTTACAAAACATATGTACACTAAGTTCTACAGGCACATGAACGCTAGAACAGGAGGTAAATCTTAGTTGGAAGTTTATCCATAGGGGCAACAAGTCTTGCGATAGTTTCCACTAAGCCTGCCTACATCCCTGGTTTGGAGAATATTCATAAAATCGGGATCCTAGGCTAGAGAAGTGTCGATCTTCAAGGGAGCGCAGACCCCAGCTGCACTGGAATGCAATCTAGAGACTTTTGAAGTCCCAAGATCTATGCTCGAAGCCTACTGTTGTATTCTTTTCCTTAGACGGAAGTCTTCTATCCACAGAGTATGCGTGGCTAAGGTTTTATAAGTAGGCACAGGTCAGGCTGCACTCTGAGTGGATAGTCCCGGGAACCCTTGGAAACTGCGAGGTCTTGCTCAGAGCATAGGGGTTGGCACTCTGGTTGTTTCCCTTACAAGTTTTTTCCACCGTGGAGTTTCTTAGGCTAAGGTTGACAGAACGGCAACGATGCAACCAATCGCGTTAACTACTGCCTGCACTCTGCTTTTTCCGTCTAGTTTTTTTTTTCCCTGAGTTTCTAGCGACGGTGTGTGTGCAAGCCCAGACTGTGGGTTAACATAATGCCGCAAGTGGACAGTGTCACGAAAGCATTAACCATGAATGGCCGTTATTGCTCTTCAATCCTCTCATCTCCCTAGCTATGGTACAGTCATGAGAAGGTGAAGGTGGTGCATATATATAGATATACTACTGCACAACGCCGGTGCCGATAGTCCGAGCGCCCCCCGCCATCATACGCGTACCTCTAGGCGACGGTACTACTAGTAGCTATAGTATAATACGCTACTAGAGTAGGTAGTATGAGTCGTCAGTTGAACTCCATAGGCGGCTGTAAGGTGAAAAGATCGACTTTTGAAGGGGGTTGTGACTTGGGGGCGGACTTCTTGTGTTATGAGCTTTTCTCTCACTCTTTCATTCATAGTGGGCAACTATTTGGCATTGGCAATGCGGCGTTGCGCGAAATTAGGCACACAAAACAGCTGCAGGAAAGAAAATTACAACAAACCAATTCAAAATAAAAAATAAAAAGTATATTACTAGACCACCATAAATACAAATAAGACAAACATAATAAAATTTAGTATTCCGCAAAAACAACCTAAGGCCAAAAGATACGGTGCTCTTTCCCATCTTTATAAGTATTTACCGGCTTGTGAGGGGTGGATCCGATCCAATATTCACAATTTATTTAAAAGTTTACATATAATTGTGTATGTATGACACACAATTAACATAAGCTGTAATTGGAGAAACTTATACCGAACACAGGGGCGTGCTTGCCATGGTGCGCCTGACTGCCAACATGTCGTCTTTCAATAACTAGGATATCCAAAAAATGAGTACATCATATGTATCAGGAATGGAGGCGACTACACATACATCTGTAGACGGAACAAACCACAGTAAACTGTGATAACAGAAAATAGCACTAATTGTATAGCAACAAATACCATAATTAGGATAGGGAACATACACATAATACATAACGTCCTAGCCCCGCGCGCTCCCAAACGACATTGTTTGGGAGCGCGGGCGCACAGTGCTAGGTGTCGCCGTGTGCAGGTATAACGATTTTTGTAATTGATTACCTTGTTTTGTATTCACATGCAAATTCCTTTCAAATATTACAGCACACAAAATTAACATATTAGAATTTGATCATGTTGTATTGTATTCCAAATTTCATTGTACATTTGTTATGTGTTTTGACTTCGAAACACAATTTATATTCTATAAGTCACAATTCTAATAATAAAATACCACAATTTATACATCATTTAAGACTAGGGTCACCTTGCAAGGTGGACTTGGTCCATGGTATAAGAACTCGTCTTGTGATATGTCTGAAACATAAACAATCCTAATAATAATATTCTATTGTGTTATTAAAAATAAAAAATAAAAATTGCATCATTATTCTAGGCATCAATGTATTCTTAAGTATGTGTTTGATCATTCAAAAAAAAAAAAATAATAAGTATGTGTTTGATCATTCAAAAAAAAAAAAAAAAAAAAAAAAAAGTATGTGTTTGATCAAAAGATAAATTCTAATTAAAGATAGTGTCAATGTGTAATATTGGACATTGTGGGCATGATGATTTGGGCTCTTGATTACCCTAATTTTGGTCTACTCATAAAACACTTTCTTTTTTGGGTTATGACTTCCTTGATCATTGGGCCTTTGATATTAGGGGTTTGTAAATACTAAATAGCCTTAACTGAAAATTATTATTATAAAAATAAATAAAAAATAAGAAATAAAGATCCTTTATACATGTGTATGATGGTGGATGGACTAAGAAATCAACAATGTAGTTCACAACAACAATCTTATAGTTTCATGTTATGATTCCTTGAGATTATAGTTTTTCTTTAGTTAAAAGCAATAGCAGTATAGTATATATTATTATTATATTATTATTATTATTATTATTATTATTATTATTATTATTAGTTATTGTTATTGTTGTTGTTGTGTTGTTGTTTTGTTGTTGTTGTTGTTGTGTGTTGTTGTTGTTGTTACATACATAATGTGGAGATAGCATAAGAAATATTTCTTCTTCTCCCAAATACTGTCTACTAAACCAGTGAGCTATGCAAGCCATAACAAGTATTTCTAATTTGATGCATGGTGATGAGAGGGAGGGAGAGGGGGTGGTAAGAGTGAATATAATGAAAAATACTACTCCCTCCGTCCTATTTTATGTGTCTGGTTCGGTTAACGAGGTTTGACCTAAAGTTATTTTTAATTCAAATTTTCATAATATTAGTATCAGCATATAAAATTTATATATTTAGAAACTACACTAAAAGTATTATTAAACACCCAAAAAATCAAATTTAAAAATAAGTAAAAATTAATAAAGAAAATAAACAAAAAAGAAAGAATTGGTTTGACCAATGAATAGTAAGTAGGACAAGATAAAATGTGATAGATGGAGTAAAATATAATATTGTTATTATATAAAGAAAATTTATACTTCCCAAAGACAACTTGCACACGTGATGAATGTTTTCAGCATATATTATATATAAATATTAATATACAGTCTAATTTTTAATTGACGTGTTTTTAAAATCTTTTCCTAGAAATTTCAAAATATTTATTCACTTGTGAAATGATTATTATATACATGTTTAGGAAGTTTCATTCGACATTTCTTGTTTTTTTTTTTTTCTTGTATGACAAGAAAAAATCACAGGTAATTATTTGAACGTGTACACAAACTTTACTTTTATGTAATAATCTACAAATTATACATAAAAAGTAATTACACTAAAAAAATTATATAATAAATGTGAATCAAACTAGTTACATTTCGATATAAAAATCATATTTCATCCCACATAGTAACCTATTTGGGGACACATTTTCTTCATTTGTTGAAAGGACATGTGGGGATGTTAAAAATAGGATAACGATGTTTAGATGTACTATCGTTGTTGATCTACATTACGTACGACATTGTGACCACTTACTTTTCATAAACAAATATTGTACTGGTTTACCAACCTCAGGAAGAAATTTTGAAGTCAACAATAGCCGGAGAAGATGGTCGGTCATATGAAAGCAACGATGCTAATGTAAATCTTAATAAAAACATTAATTACGCTTTTTGTTCATAAATTATAAGATAATCGTAAAATTCGTGCCTACTTATTAGTTGTGCTCACTTCTCGTTGCTAAGTTATAACTAACGTTGCATATTTTGTCTTTTATTCTAACAAAACATTAGGAACAAAATTTGAAACGTCAGTTATATTTTAGAGATTTTCATCCGTGAGATGTGTGTGTCGAACTCTTCGTAAATATTATACTTTCTCGCATTAGGAATATAATTCTTCAACTACTCTTAAATATACATTTGAGCTCCAAAACAACCTCTATACTTATATATATATATATATATATATTATATATATATATATATATATATATATATATATATATTATATATATATATATATATATATATTATATTACTGTAGAGCCATTTCGACTCCTTGAATAGCAAGAGTCAGCTTTGCTGGCTCACTGCTGCTGCTGCTACTGTTGTTACTACTGCTTCTACTGCTACTGTTGCTGCTGCTACTGCTCTGCTCCTACTTTGTTGCTG
>VALG01012852.1:0-24817 GCA_009835305.1 Ipomoea purpurea
GTCCGAGGTTGCGGAAAATTGCGGAAAGTTGCGGTACGGGGGTGCCGAGATTGCGAAAAGTTGCGGTACGTGGGTTCCGAGGTTGCGGAAAGTTGCGGACTTATGCGGTACGGGGGTGCCGAGATTGCGGAAAGTTGCGGTACAGGGGTGCCGAGGTTGCAAGTTGCGGTACCCCGGACTTATGCGGAACGAGGCGCCCAAAATGCGCACAGTTGCGGACTCGTGCGGAAAATTTCACGCAACAGAGGTTTACCCGCCAGCCACCCCAGTACTTTTACGACGGTTGCGTGTTGTGCCTTGGCCTATGTCGTTTTACCTCGTTCTCGTGCCAAAATGGCATATACATTGGTTTTAGAGCTTATTGTACTACTTAATTAGTGAGGCAAATGAAATGTCATATATTCATCTCACATTCCCAACAACCCCAAGTACTTGGCTAAGTCAGACTAGGGACTTTGCGGACAGCTGGGCATAAATTTGGACATCGTCGTTTTCAATGAAATAATCATCCAAACGCTTTGAAATTTAACAAGCATTGTTAAAATGCTCTAAACTAAAGGACCATGCAATAACATTTGAAAAAAAATGCACGGAACCACCCGAAATGGCCGTGTGATTTACGGGACAAACCGTGTCTACTCCTGTCACTGGGGTTTTTATTTTTTTATCTACTATAGGGGGGGTATGGTAGTTGAGGTGCCGGTCGAGTTTTTTTCGGAGAGTGTTGGGACGGCCCCCCTCGTCCCGTAGGCCTCGTATGAGTGTTCCCGTCGCTCATACGAGTTTTTGGGGACCGGCACAGACCATCGGAGTCGCAAGGCGGGGCGGCACACCACAGGACCGAGACGGACATGCAAGCAAACACGATTGGACCCGTTTGGCGGTAAATTACAACCGTGAATCTGCAACATACCGTAGTAGGCTTGTAAGGGACCGGCACAGTGTCGTCTAGTAAGCTGTTCGTTAACGAATTGTGGTGCGCCGCAGGGGCGGAGGGCGGGTGTCGCAATGAACCCGCCCAGCGTAGCGCTGTGTAACGTTTCGTGTCGCCGGGTGTGGGGGTGAAGACCTCGTTAGAAGGTAGTAGTATTTTATTGCTCGAGGCATTTCATTCCTCGTTGGCATCCCCCACAGCACTTGCTCGACGGCGCAACGGACCTGACGGAGACACATGCACATTTTTGGGGCAAAGAACAACGACGTGTGCACAAGTCGGTGCAAAAACAACCCGTCGAATCTACAATCTATAGTTCCATTTCAGTTAGTAGGGACTTGCAAGTGTCGACCGCAGGGTGTCCGGACAACCAGTGGACTAGGTAAGAGCCACGAGGCTCGCTTCGTTAACTGATGCTTGAGCAAGCGCGCGGCCGATAACACGCTACTCATCGCGCCCAGACGTCAGATGTTATCACGGGCGCCTGTGTCCTATAGGCTTGAGGTCGGCATGCTCCTTGGGCCTTGCCCATCTAACTTTAAGTAATTTGAGGTAGGGATACACGTTTTTCTTAATCGGGATCGACCCGCGAACACGGAGAAGATGCCACGTCCCATGAGGCGCGTTCACTCACCTGTGATTCACCTCGATTCATTGGTCGTGAGGACTCGCAGTACCATATATGTCGCCGGGAGATGCATGGCATCACTAGCAAAGTGTGTTTTGAAACTTGCTCGTCTATACACGGACTTCGCTCATGTCGGAACGTTCGCAAGCTCGCGCCACTTGCGCTCATACGTATTTGCTTTGGGCAGACCGGCAAACAGACCCAACTCCGAACGTAAGTTTCAGGCGGGGCGCCCACCGACAGCCACTAGAGAGCAGCGGCAGTTCTGGCGCGCGGGACATCGAGCAGGCTGGCACGACATATCGTCCACGATATGAGAGAATAATTTCATGTACCATCTGAATCTTACGCCAACTATCCCTAGATAGTACGCTTGTAAGGGATCTCCCGCACAGTGCTCCAATCAAGTCAAGCTGTTCCGTTGAACAGGAATTGGGTGCTGCCGCAGGGCCGCGAGCTCAAGGGTGTATGTGAATATCCGCCTCGATGAACTTGCGCATCGGCCCAGACGGTTAGCGCTTGTGTTAAAGCTATGCACGAGTGCCCTGATTGCTCTTATTGTTAGAGAAACGCTGTGGGACGCGAGGAGGCTGGACAGACGAATCTCGGATTAGACCATATAAAAGCTGAGCAGTAGATTCATATATAGTTTTTTAAATATACACAAGAGGCATGGTAATCTTTGACCTGCGATAGGCATATAAGCCTCCCAGCAGGTACATCGACGCGCACAGGAGAGATCCGTGGACGGAGACGTAGACAGTCAGCGAAAAATACGCCCTGCCACCGTCTATGTGTGGTCTGGGCGTTCGGCGTTAGCAGACTCTGGGAGATGACCGAGCTAAGACCCGGCCGCTCGGTCCCCAGGCTGAGTGCAGGGTGGAGAATCCGGAAGAAGTCAGTAGGTATAGCGTGAATGCTTCGCAGGGCATGAAGAGTGTTTGAACTAGAGTTCGCCTCTAGCGATGGCTCTCGTATCGCTAGAGAATTTTACATATCGAAGGAGGATCTCACCGTTTTCTATACAATCATTCTTAATTATGGCAAAGTGCCTCAATCGCGATGGAACCATTGGCGTTTCTTCATGCCGACCCTGACGCTTTCATATATAGCTGTTTTCGACGTCTATCACAAACCACTCCATATCTTCGTCTTTCTCCGATCTTATCTAGCAGACATGTTTTCCAGCACATTATCATTCTGGATAGTCATCTTGGCTATCATATATAATAGTGCTTGATTTGCTCGCACTTTCTCTGCTTTATAAATTAACACTCATTCGCTTAACGGTCTATGTGCTCGATCGGTGGATCGCGGTTATCCCGTAACTGATCTTTCACGCGCGGTACGGATCACCGCCCGAGATTGTACGGAGAGGCGCGCGCATCGCAATATCGCACAGATTCCCTGTAGTTGACAGCGCGCCGGATCGGCTAGGTGCCCAGGTCGGGCACGACGGTCTCACAACCAGGAGGTGACCGCCCTGACTCTCGCGTACCTCTATCCGACGCCGACCTGTACATACGAACAATGACGTATCGGGCGTTTCTTGTCTCACTCATCCGATAGAAGTCGCTTAATTTCTCAGTGTATTATATCAAGTTTCAAAACGTGCAATCGCCCGCCTACTATCTGAGGAATCAGAAATTTCAAAGCTTGAAGCGAGAGGCCGTTTCGAAGGGTCATCTCACTCAAAGCACGAGGTTACCTTTATCGAGTAATCCGCTTAAATCATAGTAAATGCATGTTGTCTGACCATCCTCTATAACTTTACGAAACTCATTGATTTTAATCTAATCGAGGCGGTTTAAATCTACCTGCATGACCTGGGCATCCGCGCGGAGACCACACTGCAAAGCTAAGAAGAGCAAGCGTCCTTGAAGGTCTAAGGCTTCATCGTGGTAGACTCGCCAACTCAAAGTCTGAGTCATGCGGAAATATTTCGTTTGTCACATCACTCTGATTACTCCTACTCAACACCCGACACGAAATATCTGCGGAATGGTGGTAAACCCATTCTATCGGGTTCACTCAAGGTAACACATCCGTCCGTCGTCTCTTGCTTGCCCGTGCCGACGTCGAAGCTGAATGTTTCAATATTCATCGGCTGCCTTGGGTTCTTTCACGGCTGGCGCAGCGACGCTTTAGTGTTCCTAGTTCCGCATTGGACGTTGACACGTTCTTTAAGCCGAAGGACAGCCGGTAGTGACCCGACGACCTACGCCCTTCTTCCTGCGGACTCGCTTTTTCTCCTGTTGTGGGCGTTGAGAAAACTGTCCCGTTGAGCAACCGCGCGCACAGAGGGGGAAGGTTCGGCGAATTTTATTGGAGCCAAACGTCTCACCCCGCCCGTACGGAATCCGAAGTACCGCGTAGGTGGGCGGGACGGTCAGATACCAGGTTAACGCCCACCAAGGGAGTACCAGAATGCATCAGGCCTCCAACGATACCACCGCAGATCACTTGCAACAGCGACTGGTCGAGTACGCCCCATAGGTGTCTATTCCAAGCATGCACAGGTGATCTGTCGGGGCTAATATGGCATTCGGGCTCATAATCTCAGATGACCAAACCGCAAAAGACCAGCTACTCGAGTGAAACCAACATGTAACGTCGTGGGATTCTGCCTATCTTGTTCTCCCAGCACCAGTATCGACTACTATCTCTCAACATCAACAGGTTACAATACCATCGATGGCGATTAGCGGCCGAAGAACGTAAAACCTCCCAGCCTGTGGACCGCCGAAACCGCGCGACCGATGAGAGTTCGATTTGTTAAGTAAGACGCCGACGCCCCAACTGTCCGAACGAGTCGAAACGCCCAGGGAATTCGCTAGGCAAATCCGCGAGTATCACGCTAACCGCCGCACCCCCGACTGTCGTCCGTCAAAGAGGAAACGGGGCGAGCGGGGTTGCAGACTACCGATCCGGTATTCATGCCATAGCTGATGCCTCCGCGGCGAAGAATGGAGGGGAGGTTTGATGGGTATGACGTGTAAAAACCAAAGAACGAAATACATGCGGGGCATGTCAGAACGATTTTTATGTAGACATAAACAAACGTGTTCTCAATGATCATAGTCAATCTGCTAAGTGAGCAATACCTTCCGACCACAGATTACTCTTTAATCACCGTCGGGTTCAACCCGGACTATAGATTTGTGCGTTAACCTGCTAAGAATAGTCTAGACCTTCATCCAAAGATTTATGCAGTGGTTTCTTCGTGCGTCGCAAATAGCTACTCTAACTGAAAGGCGAGGGTGGCGCGGGCTGAAGGCAGAATACCGCCGACATTGGTTCTGCCGCGTGGCGATTAACATTTTGCTTTACTATATTTATTAGTTAATATTGGGTCGTCCTCCTCCGCGTCCTCGATACTACGTTTCATGACGTACATTCTACTTCGGACTCATAGCGACGGACAGTATGTGATACACCTACACTACAGGGCAGTTGCGACGGGTTACCGAGTCAACCTGGCTTGCAGCTCGAATGGATGACTCGCGCTCTTTAAACGTTTTACGTGAATTACCTGCTCTGAAGACGCAAGCGATTGCATGCAAAAATTCGGCCTAGGTGCGCACTCACGTGATAACAAGTGCTCGTCAAAAGAATTACCACGCGAAGAGGCCGGAATCGGGCCCCTCTGCCGCCGCAGGGCTATATTCTCGTGATTAACTAATCAGTTAGCGGCGCGCCGCATTGCGGGCCAGAACATCTAAATGGCATCAATATTCTTTTCATGATCTTGTGCGTTTGCTGCCAATGCCGCTTACCCTGTGCGGCTGAATGCATAGGCTCGTATTGACCGTCGCTCTCGCTCAGATAAACATAGTTTTTTTTCAAAATCTCGGGGCTCTTTAAAAAAGCTTTAGGAGAGGATATTTTTAATTTAAATTCCTTAATTAATAAGCCGAAAAAATAAAATATAAGAAAAATCAGCGCCAACAGGGCTTGTCCGCGCATGACTCGGTGTCGTCGCCTCTAACGTTTGTTTTGCAACATTGCTAATATTATACGTCCTTCGAGTTTTAAAATATTAGGAATTCCAAAACCTGCGCACGCACAAGCATTACATTTTGCCTCGGCTTGCGACTGGGTCACAGATATTAAAGACAACTATAAGATAATTCTTTCATGAGCCTTTTATTTGCATCTCTTATCAAAGTAAAAAACTCTACATGCTTTGACCAGGAGAACAGAACCGCCTGACAGAGCTCTCTCCTCAGGTTCGGTCAAATTCTTCGTTCTTAGTTCTTCTATTTTATCTATAGTATATGAACTATGCTCCATGAAAAACTATAGGGAGTTTAAGGACAGTAATCAAAAAGAACTGATGATCCCAAGTACATTGAAAAAACACATTACTGAATAAGTCGAAAATTTAAGCGCCAGTGCAGTCTCCACTCCTCCGGTGGTCTTCTTGTTTTTTGTCCGCCATCATATTTCCAAAGCTATAGGATCATACCATTCTAAACCTTTTGTCGATCTCATTAAAAGTAAATCAAAGTCCATATCCAACTACCCCCCCGGGAAACCCAAAGACTTTGATCCTCTCATATACAAGTGTTAACCTTAGGCGTTGTAGTCGCCGTTAGACATAATGATAGAACGTTGAATTTACTGAAATAATATAGCTCAAACTTGTCGACCCTCGGGGCGCTTACAGCATCTGTTTATGGTTTGAAAAATGAGTGAGACTTTTGAAACATGTAGGTAGCGGGTATAGTTGTATACGAATCAAATATTCAACATATGTAGAAGCAGCCTCTTCTCTGATACACTATTCCGTATTAGCAAACGATCTGCATTGAGTAAACATTTCATTGGAGACTCATAATTCCTTGGCATCAAATGCCTTTCCAGTTGTATTCCTAGCTTGCTAGCAAACCATCCTTAAGGAATTCCACCTCTGATCTTATGAGATTCATCATAACTGACAAAAAATCCTGACACAACAATGCTGTTAACGATAAGCATCCCTGTATCAAATAGGACTCGATTGCACAGTCCTGCGGTATTTCTGATAAGCCATACAACAATACGTGCTTTTAGAGCTGTACGAGAAAAGACACAATAAGTGTTTAGGTTTTGAGAATAGTATTTCACAAAAGCTCGGCTCAAGTATAGACCCTGGTACAGACTAAGCGCGACTAATCAATATTGTGGTTAGACCGCGAATCGGTAATTCTCCACTTGCTTATAATGCATGCTTGTCTTTGCCCTCCAAAAATCTGCTACTCGCCGTTATACATTGTAATATACTAACAGAAAGACATAGTACCGCTTCAGCATTTGCAGCCACTCTAATTTCTTCCCAAAGTAGACAGGCGCCATGGATGGACAAAGGAGTTGAAAGAACACGAACGATCTCTGCCAATATTAAGTGCAGGAGCGCATCGCGCCAAATGGCAGTAACTAGTCCAAATAGGGACGAGAAGATCCGGTGTGTCCTGACACTAATGCAGCATATCAACTTGCTGATAGGTTGGGGCACCGCAGTTATTCTTGGAGCAGCACAGAAGCAACCGGCAACGGCCTCCCTCGCTCCCATTCAAAAAGTCAACTACGCAGACTTACTTAACTAAATCTTGGCAACACTTAACAAGCCTTTAAAACGCTGTTATTAGTTAAGATAGGAGCCGTGAAATTCATATCCCAATGTTTTGGTGGGCTTCTGCTAGATACGGTGCCAGAAGGGACTAGATGTAATTCATCATATTGATGGGTGTTAAATGGAATGTTCTCCTCAATTCCCTCATCTTCGTTGTGAAACTTGCGGGCTGGGCTGCTATCCCAGACTTGGCCCTTCCAATGGATATCTTCTGCGCGTAGTAACAATGTCCACACAAGGATTCAGTAGGGTACCTACCTCGTCCATATACACGTTCCCTCAAGTAGACAACTGACGATTTGCGCCGGTATATAGATATACGAACTGCTTATTGATATACTTAGCCTGTATGTGGTTCGCGCATTTTTCTCCCTTCGTGACCAGGACATACTGGTAGCTTTGGTCGCTTTCATGTCCCGTCTTATCGTGGCCCCTTCTTATAGACTCCAACCTTGCCTTTGGGATGGTAATGCACCCTGATACTCTCTTCAGGCTTATCGACCCCTTCAACTATACGACACGATACCCTTACTCAGGTCGCGCATCTCGAATACCTTGGGCTCCTCCTATTCGGTAGTTCCGTTTTTTTATGCGGTCCGCCAACCCCACATTACCATCCAACCATCTAGATAAATGTTCACTCAAAGGGCATCGTATATCTTGAATGACTTAGCTGTCGTTCTAGGTCGCTCAAGTTGGCTCTGTCGCCGATCATAGTCGACGTATTTTACATTCGGACCTCCATTTTAGACTCATTCGCATGCATAACTTTGGGTAGTTATGCAGTCATTAGAGCCATTCTATTATGGCTTACGACCTTTATTTTATCTATGATTAAAAAAATGTCATATCCCTGTCCTGAGAATCGGGGTTTTGATTCACAAGCGTATTAAAGCAACTCTAAGAAATTATTTATAATTCAAAGCTGTAAAATATTCTAAGTAACAATAATAAAAAAATAAGAGTACCTAAATCAATAACAATTAAACTAATAAAGACTTGATTTAAAAATGAAAGAACACATGTTCGCAAAGTTTTATCACAAGATATGAATTAGTTCATTCAAATTACTTTACACATTGCAATAATTAAAAGGACCATAAAAAAACATATATAGAAAAAAAAAAAGAATAGAAGATAGGCTTCATTGAGATTATGAGCGGCGGTCATCACTTCCTATCCTTTTCGGTTTTAAACGAACGAGCCAAATATATCCCAGCGGCAGTTGCAAGGAAAAGAAATGGCTAAAATGCAATTCCCATATCTTCCCAGTCGTACGTCGCAGTTTCAGCAAAGCTAACATTGATGGCATCGATGACCGTATTTCCAAAGTTGACGGTGCATGAACCCCTACCCTGTCTCTCGCGTGCGCTGACCTCTAACCTCATAATTACCATGATCTTTCCTAGAAGTGTGTCCATATAATTGCGGGTACACTTGAGAGCCGTACGGCGCAGACCCGATCGTAATGGTAGCTCACTCTGAGGCTGTACAGTTTTTGAGAATCACGTACAAAACTTAACCGATTGGGTTTTTGGACGTGGATGGGCAGATTTGGAGCACATCGCTGGCGATGTGGACTAAAGTGGAAACCTTGCCAACCTGTTGTGTGGCGCAAGGCATCGCTGGCCAAAAGCCCGCTGAATCGCGAGAGCTCAGGAACTGCCTACTTGAGAGGCCAAAAGAACCGCTAATCCGTCGTTTCAGAGATGAATTTGAAAATTCCATGCAAGGTTCTGGACGTTCAATTGGAGTGAACCTATCGCAACAATTTGAGGACCATCATACGAGCTGACGCGAATGGTAGCCGAGAAGAGCTTCCGTTAATTAGTCATTTTAATCAAATATTTGATTTTGGATTAATGTTAGAATTTTTTAAAAATGTTAGTCCCGGAGTAACATGGATTTAGGACGTATCTAAGCCATTTTGTAACGTACTCATCTCGTATACCGTAGCGGCGTTTGGTCCAGCGGCGAAGAAGAAGCGTCGTTTAACCGTGCGAGATGTGGACAGAGCAAGGAAGTCTACAATTTCAGTGAGAGATGGAATGACTGCGGGACGAACATGTTGGAGTGATGAAAATTGTTAAGATTTACACGTGTTGATTAGTTACAGCGACCGATACCAGGAATTGTAATTGGAAGCCGTGCGATGTGTATACACAACCATACACGGGAAAATACAGTCGTTGACGAGGACCTAAGCAACCGGCCATAAGTAGGCGGTGCTTGTGTCCGTCTGTGGTAAGAGAATGCCGAAAAAGTCGCATGCGTGCTTTGGGCTAGGGCTGGATCGTCGCTGTGATTAGCTGCGAGCAGAAGGGTATGTTTTTGGAACCCGGAAATGATCTCACTGAAAATCCTTTGGAATTTCCATGGTGGTTTGGCCTATCGAACCTGGACGCAAGCACACGCCATATATACAGTCAAACAATCACTGTCTGCAGTGCCAGCACCCTGGCAATCCACCCACATTTTGCTTTCACCACAATGATTCCCCATTTTTTTTTTTTGCCAATCAATTCGCTATTGTGCAACTGTCGCTCCACAATGTTCTCTTCTAGCCAGGGATTCGATCATTGCGCGGAAATGCTTGGTTCAACTCTGCACCCTGGCCCATCTCCGAAAACCCATAACTGGCCAAGCTGAATGCGTTTCCCCATGAGGTCCGCGGATCTCCGCGCTCGTCGGATCGGTGTGGACGGACGCGAAGAGAGTGAGCGCAGCTCCGCCTTGGCCAGCTTCAACTCTGGTTCTCCTGCGAGTAGCGCTCGCCGGCGGAAATCAGCTGCGCCCGCAAACCTCCAGGAGCGTCGTGGTCGCCGCACTACGGTGTCTTCGTGCCCTTCTCCTCACTCGACTGGACAGTCCAGGCCCTAACATAGCCTACCTGAATTGCCAAGTTCCTGCGCCGTCCGCTCACCAACACCGAATGCCCAAAGCAACCACCGGAATGCCGTCCACCGAATGCCCAAAGGCAACCACGCGAATGGCCCAAGCCCCTAATATTCGCCCTCTGTCGTCTTCCGTCCAAGAGCATCCTTCCGACGACTGAGTCTTCGCCGATTCGTTATCATCAGCTGAGGGGCGACAAAGTCGCGTGGCGGAATTTAAATTTGGGAAATCGAACCAGGTGATGTTGATATTGGACACCCAGCCGGCAAAATTGCAGCAATTGAGGAGTGGGACAAAGAAATTAGTGATGGCGGTGGTCTCTGTTCGCATGTGGCTATGTATTTGCTAGTCCATGGGGATTTCCGGGCAACTGCCATGAGAATTGCAATTGAGAGACAATTTTTGATGTGATTTTGTTTGGTTTTATACTTTAGTTTAGTTTTATTTTGGTTTTTGTTTAGTTTTGATGTTTTTTTTTTTTTGAAATAGTTTTTGATGGTGATTTTGTATTTTTTTTTTTATGTTTTATTTTGTGAAAATGCAATATGTTTAGTTTTATATTTAATTTACAATTTTACTCTTTCCAGAAAATGAATCAAACACACCAGAATCAATTTTCTGTTGTGCATCCAACACCCAGAAAAGAGAATGTTTATGGAAAATGACTCATTTTCCAGAAAACATTTTCCAGAAGTCTTTTCCTGCTTTCCAAACAGACCTAAATTTTAAATTAAAAGTGAGGGGTAATGTGTCTCATCACTAGCTTTTTTTTCCTTCCTAAAATCTCAGGAATTAAAATCTCGAGGGGGGGAGGGGGAGGGGGGGAGACATGAGATTTAATTCCATGAAAATGGAAGAATTGTAATTCCATGGAATTGCATTCACCACAACACATGAAATTATTGGCCTTTGGGAATTATGTTAAAATTATGTGGGAAGGGAATTTAAATTCCTCCACCAAACGCTGTATAATGATTAACCATACATTGGACTAGTTTAAATTTAATATCACTGTTATAAACTATAATCAATAAATCTATTGTTAGACTAGTGTTTGTTTTTTAATTTTCATCATGTAATACTAATAATGACTATTTTATTATGTGAAATTATAAGTTGATTTTATTTATTTATAATGACTCATATTGATATTGATTTATTTATTTCAACTAAATCAACTGGTACATGAAAATTACTCTAAATATTGTCTACAAAATAAGCATAAATTCATTTCTATAAATTACTAAGGATTATAAAATAAAGAAAAGGACACAGAAGCTGTGTCCATCCTAATAACAATCATCTTGCATAAAGTCAGAGAATCACAAAGACAAGTAAGATTCCCTCACGCGAACAAATGGGCACCACAGAGTAGAGTCATAACACCAATAGGCCTACTTTTTGAACTGGAACTTCCAAATGTTTTGTATAAATTGGAAACCAACTTAGGAGAAACCTCGAATTTGGGGAGTCCGTTTCTCTCTCCTGTAGAAACGGACTCCTCCTGTCCGTTTCTAGTCATACGAAACATCACTTACGTATTTCTAAGTATTTGAATTTCAATGAATACTGAACGAATTTGAATGAATACTGGAACCAACTTTTGTTTGGTTACCTTGCATTCCGACAGAAAAGAACGCCAAACACATATATATTATTTCTTAACAAATTAAAATATTTAAATACAATTATATTATTTCTTAACAAATTAAATTTTTTTAAGACGTTACTAAATGGAAATATTTTAAGATGTTAACAAAGAAACGGACTTGACAAGTATGTACTGTTTTTTTTTTTTTCATCACAATGCATCGAACCAAACAACAGACAAGAAATAAGACCTTATTACTATGATGCTAGTTTTTTGCTGTTCAAGAAGAAGCAGAAGAAGAACACTCTTCTGTTGCTGGAACGACCACCTACTACCGTCACCCACGCCTGCTACCGGAATCACCTACTACTACCGTCAACACCGTCTACTGCCAAGAAGGAAAGCTCTCACTAACTTAGAAACAACAACAAATTTTGGAACCACAAATCTTTATTTTTTAATGTTGAAAGGTTTGGGACCACAAAATTTGTTTGAAAGCTTTTGGGAAGGAAGAATGTTAAAAACCTTTAGATAGAGAATGGAGAAGCTGTTGAAGAGAGGAAGAGGCTGATGAGTAGTGAATAATGCTAACCGTATACAAATACAATCAACCGTATAAACGGAACTGCGTAGAAACGGTCTGCGCTAGTCCATTTATTAAACAAACGAACTCTACAAACACGATTTTCCCTACTTTAGAAACAGTTTTCATGCGTTCTAAAAAAAAAAAAAAGAAACAGTTTTCATGCTGCTACTTTCTCGTATCCAACAACAAAAAGAGGCAACCCTCGGGGAAAGCACCCTTCTCAGTTACCGGTCCATGCTTCCACTTAGGGGATGTTTGGTTCATGGAAAATGTTTTCCTTAGAAAACATTTTCTTTAAGGTTGAGGAAAATCTTGTTTTCTTGTGTTTGGTTCATGGAATTCATTTTCCATTGGAAAATGAATTCCACAAAATTTGAGAAAAACAAAATCCTTGGTTGGACCAAGGATTTTGTTTTTCATGGAAGATGGGAAGAAAAAGTGAGATAGAATGCCTATTTTACCCTTGTTGGCTTTTTTAAATTATATTACTTTTATTAATTTGTAGGGACATATAGGTCTTTATACTCATTAATCCTTAAAATTCCAAATCTAACCAAACAATATAATTAGTATTCCCGATAATTCTTTTTCCACCAACCAAACAATGAAATTCATATTCCTAGTAATTGTTTTTCCATGGAATTTTAATTCCACTTTCCTTAAAATATTTTCCGCAAACCAAACGAGCCCTTAGGTTCTTGCCCATTTAATGCGCGTTGCCTTTTTTTTTTTCTCGACTTCCTAATAATATATAATATATTGACCACTGAAGTCAGCAAATTAAATGTAATGTAGAATTAGTTAGCTAATGGGAAAAAAAAAACAATGTTATCCTTCAAATTTTTTAAATTGGTTAATACCAATGGAGTGCAACCAGTCCCCAGGATAAAAAATTTCAAGTTTAATATGGCGTGGGCTTCTCACTCGACCTTTAACGCTTTAGTTCATGGAACTTGGAACATTGATGCTGATTTTGCTCACCAACATCAACAACATGGCAAAGGCTTTATCTGATTGGAACATCAGTACTTTTGGTAACATTCATCACAGGAAGAGGAGGTTGTTGGCAGGCTGAGTGGTATTCAACGAAGCATGTGGCAGACTGGCAGTTCAACCTCGACAAGATCTGCTCAAATTAGAAAAGAAACTTCCGTCTTGAGCTTGATGAAACACTATATCAGGAGGAGCTCCTATGGTTCCAGCGATCCAGAGAAAGTTGGATTACCTCGGGTGATCGTAACACAAGCTGACGTCGGTAAAGAATAGCCTTGTTATAGTCAGAGAATTGAAGGATAACGGGGGACATCTATTAACAGAGAAGAAGGAAATTAGAGACCATGTTATAAACTTTTAGCTAAAATATTGGTATTAAGACTGAAAACTATCTTTGAGCAAGTTGATTGGGCCTTACCAGGCTAGTTTCGTGTCGGGCACAATATTTTAGTCTATCAAGAGGTCTTGAACTCAATGAAGCTTAAGATAGGCAAAGTTGGGTGGATGGTGTGGAAGATTGATCTTGAGAAAGCATATGACAGGCTATCTTGGAGCTTAATTATCGAAGACACCTTAACTGAGATTGGGTTTAGTTATTCTTGGACAAGGAATATTATGCACTGTGTCTCTTCTTCTATGTTGGCAGTTCTCTGGAATGAGTAGCAAACAGAATGGTTTCAACCGAGAAGGGGAATGACCCTCTATCTCCTTTAATTTACTCTTTCTTTTATGTGTTGAAAGATTCAGCCACATTGTTGTTAATTCGGTTAATCGTGGTAAGTGGAAAGGGATTAAAATAACTAAGCAAGACCCTCACATATCTCACCTTTTGTTTGCAGATGACATGAGTTTGTTCGGTGAGGCAACGCTTGAGAAAGCAATGGAAATGAGGAGATGCTTGGAATTGTTCTGTATGCTTTCGGGTCAGAAGATCAACTTTCTTTGGTACGTATGATATAGCTCTATTTGACCATTTTCCTTAATAATAATAATAATCAACTTTCTTTGGTACGTCTTGTCTATAACTTTTTTTTTTTTTTTTCTATGTGGAAAACATGAACATATCAATTCTGATAAATGAGTTTACTTTTCCTATTATCCTACTTTGCATTTCTTATAAATAACCTAAGCGTTCAATGGGGCTCATATGGTATTTAACATGTTTCACACTGTGGAGCACCTCACTTTCAAGAAACTTCACCTGCACCCACAAATTGAGGGGAGACATGAAAATGTGTTTCTGTTTTTGCAGTATTTGTAGTATTAAAGTACTAGTATCATTTAGATCTAAAGCGCAACATTGGACATAAGATGTTTTAGGCGAATAATTTACTAAAAGTCCTTTTAATGGATTATTGTACTGCAGTCAAAGATGGTTTTGGGCATATCAGGAGTTGAGCCTATATGAAGCTCAGGCGAAATAAATATTGAGCTGTGTTGAACCAAATTAGAGGATCTTGCAAACTGACTCACATCATCTCATCCCCTAGTTATTAAATTTGGGGGTGTTTGGTAATTAGTTGATAGTTGATACTGGATACCTGATTGTGTTAGCTGATATCGGATTGTATTAGCTATTTTGATCAATTGGTTGTATTAGCAATTTAATTTGTAGATAGATGTTTGGTAAATTAGTTAATTAATGTTAGCTGGTAACATGTAAAATGACTTACAAGGATCAGATATGATCTAATGTTTTATTTATTTACCTATTGTTAAATTACTTTTTAATTTTAAATATAAAATTTAAAATAATTTAATTTTAAAAGTTATTATTTTTATTGTTGTTGTTTTAATTGAATTGTTTTTTTTTTCAATAATAATAATTGATGTAGTAAATAAGGGTGTATTATTAACTCTTAAACGTGGTGAGATACCGGGCTAAGGCGGTTTCGTTCCTCCACCTGATCTGCTTGTTGGTTTAACTAGTAAAGCCCAGCCCGAACAATGTATGTGATAGTAGTGGGTCAGAGGTTCCCGGGTTCTAAAACTATCGCGTAGGTAAATAGCCTAAAAATTCCATATGACAAAATTAATGCGGTATTTATAGCTAGTTGAGGGAGCAACTTCCGGCATGCTCGCCGCGTGGCGGCCATGCAGTCGACAAAAGGGGGGCCTAAGTGGCTAGAGCCGCGTGGCACAAGATTCCTGGCTACATTGGACAGGACAAGATATCCGAGGATGATCAGCCCGACCCACTTAGGTCGGGAGAGAGGAGAATGGTGAGCCCTTGTAAGGACGATCCTTTATAGAAGCTCGGCATGCATAGATGGTCGGGAAAACCAACTAATCACCTCGGACTTGGTCGATATGGACTCGTCTGGGTTCATACGCTCTGATCTGGACCGGTCAACGTACATGCACAATACTCAGGGAATAATTCCTATCAAGTAGCGCCCCAAGTTGGAGCCTGACGCTGGATTACAAGGAAGGATTCGGGCTGCATAGTCGCACGACCTAGCGAAAAGGGAGAGAGGATCTAGATTCATGCTAAGTTTACTTCCCTTCCTTTATATTCAACTGATTACTTTTTATTTCAAGTATGAGTAGCTAGATTCATCTATAGTCGAACATTTAGCAAAATCTTGTAAAGAATACAACCTAATTTGTAGACATTCAAATAAAATTTGGGGGTCTAAATATTCATCATGATTTACACTTTGACTCGTCAAAATCTATATTATATTTATTTGTAACAACATGCAACTTAAATCATGGAAAATAACTGTGGACGAAACTACAGACCTTAATAGAAAGAGCTAGGACCTAAAAATTCAAATTGTTGTGAATATAAAAGATTAAGCAAATGATGGTTTCTCTAATTCTCTCTCGTCTCTGGTTTTCGACTGCTCTAATTCCCATAAGGCCGCCGCCTCCGTGAAGTAAGTGGAGGCGGCTTCCAATCGTCTTCCCCTGCCACCATCTCCACCGCAGACAACGTCCGCCGTCATTGTCTTCCTTGCCTTCACCATCTTCTCTTCCATTCTCCGTCTTCTCCACCGCTACCGGTCGTTACTCCCTTATTTTCGCATTGTTGTTTTCCTTTGCTTTGTTTTACTAGTTTTAATTTGTTTGCAATTTCTGTGTTTTACCTCTCGTTGTTTTGACGAGTTTCTTCCTCTCGTTTACTTGGAGAGTTCTTTTTCATAAAGCGTGAAATGATAAAACTCCCTTATTTTCGCATTGTTGTTTTCCTTTGCTTTATTTTACTAGTTTTAATTTGTTTGCAATTTATGTGTTTTTCCTCTCGTTGTTATGACGAGTTTCTTTCTCTCGTTTACTTGGTGAGTTCTTTTTCATAAAGCGTGAAATGATAAAACTGATCATGGCGTATGTGAATCTCATCATGACAATGAAAAATAGACTCCCCTGAACTATGATATGCAAGTCAGCCCAATGGAGATATTGTCAATGGATAGAAGAATAGAAATAGATACTCAGGTGGTGTGTAAGACTATTAAACCAGAATCAATCTTCGATACGTTTGACGAGATCATTATTAAAGAATCTTTAAGTTCTTCCAAAGAATTTAGTTTCAAATTTGTACGTGAAACAGTCTGTGAATAAAGTTTTCAGTAGCATTGCTAGGGAAGTTGTTTCTATGTCTTACTGTAAGAAATGTTTGACCATTCTATCGATCTTTATTGTAAACATTTCAGCCTATTAATGAATTAGTTTCTTTATTTTCAAAAAAAAAAAAATTAAGTAAACACTCTGAAGTATAAAAAGGGAACTCCTTCAAATTTAGCAATACTCAAGCATTCTAAAAGCTTTCAGCAAATCAAGTTTTTCCAAGTAGTAATTTTTTGAGATAAAAGGCTTAATCCATTAAATCATAAGCAAGACAATCCACAAGATAAAGGGG
The DNA here is from genome assembly GCA_009835305.1 of Ipomoea purpurea. Lineage (NCBI taxonomy): Eukaryota > Viridiplantae > Streptophyta > Magnoliopsida > Solanales > Convolvulaceae > Ipomoea > Ipomoea purpurea. Next base: position 17,107 of record VALG01012852.1, read on the forward strand.
CGGAATGTCAAACCATTTCCCGCAACCTGACTCAGAAACAGCTCCCTAGCAACAACGTGGGCAACACGATTCGCAGATCGCAGACCGCTTGACACAGGAGAAATCAACACCAAGAATACTGGATGGCAATTCCTTTACATCATCAATAATAAACCAAAAGCAGAAATATAAGAGTCTGAATTAAAGCAAAATAAGCTAACTGAGAGTCGTCTCAACATCAACATCACCCAATCACATTCCCTTCATCCAAGTTAGAGCTTCACGGATGAAAATGGCTTCGGCTTCCCTTACGGTATATTTTCCCATGAGACGAACAACTTTCGCCCCTAAAAAACCACCACCATATCCCGCAAAATCCAACCGAGTTCCATAGAGTTGGTTGCATCATTGATGGCAGCATCAGTATTTAACTTCATCTCCCTACCACCGGCTTTTTCCACTTTTCCTGCTCAGAATGCGTTGCAACTGAAGGTTCATCATCCAATTCATTCGCACAACGCCATGAATTCAATAATGAGGTAGTCCTCTGGACCACACTGTTTCGCACAAAGGGAATATTACTCCACACCTTCTCATTCCTACTCAACTACAATTGTAACACCCCGTGTTACGGCATCCGTATCCGGACTAATCGTGGAATTAACTCCGTTAACATATAATTGAAAATGATTTAATTAGACTAGAATTCCCGTTAATTAATTAGTATAGTCCACAATGGATCATGGACCCTTATCCTTAATCAAGTTTTTAATTCTGTTAGGAATAAGGAAAGTGAGCCTTTACTATTCAGATTCTAGTTAGGACTCTAAATCTATATATAGGGGATTAGGAAGCATTTAGAAACCCTACCACAAGTAATTTTACCACGCAAGACATCCCCTGAGGAAAACTAGCAAAGGAATTCCCCACACCGAACCTAGGGAGATCCATTGGAGGAAGATCTTAGAGAAGAACCTTAGTAGCCAAGGATATTGATTAGGGCTAAGAGGTAACCCATGTCATATAAAACCTATTTTCCTTGCTATATCTTATTTATTGGCTCCTTTGATAATTGTATGGATGATTTTGTGATTGAGTCTTGATAGAGCCTTGCCTATGATTTATATTGTGTTTATTTGATAATCTTGGTGTTGTGATTGATTATATGTGTAATCTTGTATTTTAATTATGTCTAGAACTTGTCCCTAGGGTTTATATCGTGAACCTCGTTGTTGTGATGTTCTTGGTGTTCTTGGGTGGGTTTATGCATGATCAACTGTTGAGTCTAGCCTATGATTTATCTTTAGGCTTTGCATATAGATTTCTTGATATTCTTGAGGTTCCGGATGCTCCTGAACCGTTATGTGATTGATGTCGAGTCTTGGCATGTTTAGGAATCATGTTAGAACGTATTTGGAATGATTCTTGGTTTAATCTTCGTTAATTGAATCCGTGATGTTGTTATTACGTGTTGGAATGTGTTTGGACATGGATTTGAGTTCCACAAACGAACCCTGAACGAGATTTCTACCTTAGTACCAGTGGGGGGTAGTGGGGGGTGACGAATCCCCACCACCTACCCGCTGCCCATACTGCCCGGTTCCAGCGGGCAGCTGGTGGGTGATGAACATAATTTTTAGTGTTATTTTAAAATAATATTTTTATAGTTAATTTACAAAATTGATTAATTATATACATATTTTTATTTATTATTGTTATTAGTAGCTTTGTTTAATATTATATTTAATTTTAGGTTGTTTTACTTATTAAATTTTTTATTATTTGATTTCTGTTAGTCTTATAGTTCTTGATCCTAATTTCTTATAATAATATTAATTTTAGTAGTACATGACCAGTAGGAGTTTAATAAAGGTAGATTAGTTATATATGGTCTCTAATAAGTTTTATTATTATTTATTTATTATTATTATTATTATTATTATTATTATTATTATTGTTGAGAAAGGAGCCGCGAGAAATAAGATCTTTAACAAATCCAGTCTTTGAGTGATCCGAATGAAACGTTGAGCGGAAGAGCAACCAATAATTAACACAATTTTAGTGAGCAGTCCGGAATAAGCTGTTGGTCTAGGGAGTATAAATTGAGGCCAATTCGGAGAAGACATCATGAATCTTACCCCGGATCAATTCCGGAGGTGTGAAAAGAAGAGAAAAATCGAGGTCCGCGGCAGCTTCAATTCGGGCGGTGGATTCATTCTGGCACAAATTAATTATTTGGTGGCAGCAGCTTAGCAATTTTTCACACGGCAATTCATCACTCCCTTTGCTCTTTATAATTGTTTATTTACTCTAATCATTGGTTGTAGTTGTTAAGTGTTGGTAGATTAAATCTTGCGAGTTTGTTGGGAGATTAAATCTTGTGAGTTAGTTGCTGTTAACCCCATAATGCATTGCTAATTAAATTTGCTTGAGAACTTGATCTAATTTCTATGAACATTTCGCATTTTATTGAGATAGTTGAGTTGAATTGATCAATCTATTCCGAGTTACGTTAATCTAGCCTTTATTCCCTAGTTGTTTTGTTGTGGTTAATTTATTATTTTTTTTTCTATCTTATTTTTGCCTGGTTTCCGTTTAGTTTAGTCCATGTTGATTGTCGTTTAGTTTAATCTATTTATTATTCTGTTTTCTGGTTTCTGAGTTTTGGTATTTTGGCATTTGATTCAATACTTTACATTATCAAGTCAATTAATTTAAGTTTAAGTTATTAATTGCATATTATCAATTCCTCTTGGGTTCGACCCTTGCTTTTGCACCTTATTACTACACTGGCTCGTGCACTTGCGAGGATTATTAAAATTGTCCATCAATTTTTTGCGCCGTTGCCGGGAATTTGTTTACTGTGCAATTTGATTTCGTTTTTTTTTTTTAAATAGTTGTTAATTTTTAATTTTAAACATTGCTTTACATTTGTTCTTATTTTCAACTTGCTTTATTTGATTGTTAATTTGGTACTCTGGCTTTTGTTAATTCATTTATTCCGCTTTCTGAATTCTAATTAATTTACATTTGAGTTGAATATGGTCTTTGATGTTTTCTCCGTAACTCATTCCTTTAGCTCCTAAATTTCAATCAATGTGCACTTTAAGTTATCTTTTTATTTTATACTAGTTTTTGATTTGCCTACCCCTTTATTTATTTTCCCCATTACATACTGCTCGATTTTTTTTTTTTCGTTTCTCCAAGCTCTTTACTATTATTGTCATTTGTTTTTTTTTTTCTTTCAATTTAATCTTGCTATTTATTCACTTCATTAGTCCAATTAAAAACTGCTTACTATTTGCTTTTGCTTCCCTATTTCCTTTATTTATTTTCCCTGTCTTAACTTTTTTTTTCATTATTATTGTGCGCTATTTTTTTCCAATTCAATTCGTCCGCTCCTGAATTCAAAATAATTTGCATTTTAGTTGATCCTAGTCAAGTTTGTTTTTCACTTGTTTGATTTATTTCTTTATTTATTTTATCTTTGTTATTGTTTATTTATTTTATGGAGGGTCGTCGTTTCTCATATCCTAAATTGTGCCTTTAGACGACCATATTGATAGGAAAAATAAAAAAATATCACTTTTTGAAAATCTATTTTTGAACCGCAAGAAATATTTATTTTTGAAAATCCAATTTTTGAATCACAAGAAACAACTACAACCAAAAATGCACTTCCTACATCCTCTTGGGCTGATAATCAAAATGATTTTCTGCAAACTATTCCAATTTGTATTGTGATTATAATCAAAATGGTTTTCAATCAGATTCATTTTAATTTTTATTGGGGTAATAATCAAAATTGATTTTCAACCAATTGGCTCACCCCAACCTGAAAAACCGTCTTTGGAGGATACTTTACAAAGAGTTCATACAGGGTTGCAATTATCCAAGAAAATGAGGCTTGCTTTAAAAGAATAGAGCACATTAGAGAAATTGGCTAAATTTGTGCAAGGGCACGTGCCAGGTAGTTATCTATTCAACCTGAGGAAGTATGAATGAAAACAAGGTAAAAGATAATATCACTTCTACTCAAATTGAAATTGAAAAATTGAATAATGATGCTAATGATATTATTGTTGAAAAGGATGAGCCTCGATTGCATAAATCTGATAACCCTTATGTGCCTCCCAATCTTTAATGTGCCCCCAGTCCTGTTGATGAAAATTTTGAAAATACCAAACTCATACAAGATAAAGATTGTGAGGAAGAAGAACCCTATGTAGCACCCAAGCCTTATGTGCCCCCAATTCCGTTTCAAATAGGCTCAAAAGTTATGTGCCTGAAATTGTAAGTGAAGTGCTACACAATGAATTGCCCCTAATCCCTATTGATGTTCAAGTAGATAAATTGACCAAAAATTTGCTTGATGAAACTGTTGAGTTTCCAATTTTACATCTATGAATTTGTCTGCTAGATCTAACATAGTTTTGTAGTTAAGGGGTCGAATCTTGCTGAGGATGGTAAGTTGGGTTTCAATAAACTCAAAAAGGAGAATCTTTTAAATGACGTTGATAATAAAATTTTATTCACTTTATTCACAAACTACAGGGCCATATGAAAATTGCATAAAAGAAAAAATGAATAAGGGAGGACTTCTTTGTCTTTTTTTCTTTCTCTCTCAACATTGGGGACAATGTTGAAAATAAGTGTGGGGAAGGGGTTCTACCCACAAATCACAAAAAATTGAAAATTTTCAAACTTTTTAATTTTCTTATGTATATTTTCTTAAATCTTTTTATTTTAAAATTCTAGCATTAGTTTGAGCTTTACCCTTATAAGTCTTTTAAATATTCGTTGATAGAAAGAAATCAAATAATGCAGGTTTTTGTCCGCTCTTAGTGTGTATATTGCTTTTTGACTAGTGTGTTAATTTTTAATTTTATATATTGTCAAATCAAAAAAAAAAAAAACCAAAAAAAAAAAATATAATAATAAATAGAATTTGAAAACAACCATTACCCTTATAGGTGTTATGAATTTTCTTTAGTAGTTTATATGATCTTTCATTTTATATTACCTTTTTTTTTAAATCGTTAAGTAATTCTTGAGTGCTATAAAAATTGTGTGTAGTGTGTTGGGTTCAAGGATCATCTGTATGGCATAAGTGAGGTGAAAAGAAAAGATTATAAAAAGAATAATTTTAAAAAAATAAAAATGAGTGTTTTTATTTTGTTTTGCAATAAATAAGAGATTTTACTCCGCTGAATCAGCCACCTATACACATGTATAATAAAATAAATAGTGTCGTGGTCTGATTTATGAGTACACACAAAATTGAAAACCAAACAAGTCTGGCGTAAAATGGCGAGGTTTTGGGAAAGTTCTCTTTAGAAAAAGTCAAAATGAAAAAATAATGAGTGAACTTTGGAAGAGACAAGCATTTGCATTTTAATTTTTAATAAATGCCTTGATCCTTGTTCCTTCACGTTTTGCACCTGCACTGTGATAGATATTTCTGAATTTGGTTTAGGTTAATTTGGTGAAATTTCATATTTTCCTATTGAGTTTTTGTATAGTTCATATAAATGGGTGTCATCACACGAGCACACGTTTTATATTTATTTTAGTTGTTAAAGTTCTAATTTCTAGTCAATGTTTTATACACTCTTTGAGTTGACACTAACCATGCATTGAGATAAATAAATTTAAAAGCCTATTGGGTAATAGTTCGGTCTAATTCTTGATTTTATTTAATTTCATTTTCTTAATAGGCTTTCGCTTGAGACAAGCAACATAAATAAGGTGGGGAGATTTGATGAACATAATTTTAGTGTTATTTTAAATAATATTTTATAGTTAATTTACAATAATTGATTAATTAATACATATTTTTTTTTATTGTTTATTAGTAGTTTGTTAATATTATATTTAATTTTAGGTTGTTTTGACTTTTAATTGTTTTATTTGATTTCTGTAGTATTATAGTTGCTTAGTCCTAAATTTCTTAATAATATATAATTTATAACATGAATAGTAGGATTTAATAAAGTGTTAAGATTAGTTTATATATGGTCTCTAATAAGTTTTTATTATTATTTATTATTATTATTATATTATATTATTATTATTATTGTGTTGAGAAAGGAGCCCGCGAGAAATAATCTTTAACAATCCAGTCTTTGAGTGATCCGAATGAAACGTTTGCGGAAAGCCAACAATAATTAACACAATTTTAGTGAGCAGTCCGAATAAGCTGTTGGTCTAGGGAGTATAAATTGAGGCAATTCGGAGAAGACATCATGAATCTTACCCCGGATCAATTCCGGAGGTGTGAAAAGAAGAGAAAAATCGAGGTCCGCGGCAGCTTCAATTCCGGGCGGTGGATTCATTCTGCACAAATTAATATTTGGTGGCAGCAGCTTAGCAATTTTCACACCGGCAATTCATCACTCCCTTTGCTCTTTATAATTGTTATTTACTCTAATCATTGGTTGTAGTTGTTAAGTGTTGGTAGATTAAATCTTGCGAGTTTGTTGGGAGATTAAAATCTTGTGAGTTAGTTGCTGTTAACCCCCATAATGCATTGCTAATTAAATTTGCTTGAGAAACATGATCTAATTTCTATGAACATTTCGCATTTTATTGAGATTAGTTGAGTTGAATTGATCAATCTATTCCGAGTTACGTAATCTAGCCTTTATTCCCTAGTTGTGTTTGTTTTGTGGTTAATTATTATTATTTTTTTTCTATCTTTATTTTTGCCTGCGTTTCCGTTTAGTTTAGTCCATGTTGATTGTCGTTTAGTTTAATCTATTTATTATTCTGTTTTCTGGTTTCTGAGTTTTGGTATTTTTGGCATTTGATTCAATACTTTACATTATCAAGTCAATTAATTTAAGTTTAAGTTATTAAATTGCATATTATCAATTCCTCTTGGGTTCGACCCTTGCTTTTGCACCTTATTACTACACTGGCTCGTGCACTTGCGAGGATTATTAAAATTGTCCAACAGTGGGCAAACGACTGCCCGCCGGGCACCCGCTGGAACAGTGTCGCCGCCGACGGATGGCTAGTGGGTGGTCCACCACCCACCGCCCACCCGCTGGAAAAGTGAGGTGTGGCAGGGTGTTTTTCCTCGTTTGATGTATCCCGTGTCCCGTTGTACCCCGTTTGACGTGTATGAGTCTCGTTTAATGTTTTGAGTACCGTTCTAGGAATTTATGTGTAGTGCGTATCGTTGTTATTATGTCTTGATTGTTATTGTTGATTATATGTTGATTGATTGAATGGTGATGGGTATCGTGGTCATTGCGCAATGATCGATGTGACTGATGATGATGAGATTGTGATTAGTGGAGATGAATTGTTGGCGGAAAGCACAACAAGTGCTCGGTTATCGTGTTAAAGGCATGGAACACCCCTTAGACTTGCTGGCTAAAGGCTTGGGTCAGGGTATAAGCGCTGCGGTGTCATGTTAGAGCTATATGCGCTGACCCCTTGGTATTGGTGCTAGAGGCACGGACCATGCGAATGACACTTTGGTGCTACCATGTTGGTGGATTTGTTGGTGGTTACAGAGTGGGGCATGTAGTTGCCCCGGAGGAATAAGGAAGGAGGTATAAGGGTGGCCTGGAGGTATAGGTTGGAACTGATATAAGGATGGAGATGAGTAAAAAGGTTGGAACTTGGCATAAGGTTGGAAGATGGATTGTGTGCCTTGATGATTACTTGCTAATTGATTGTCATTGAATCTCGTTGTTGTCTCTATTTGTTATTTATTGAGCTT
>VALG01012853.1:0-54540 GCA_009835305.1 Ipomoea purpurea
ATTCCTAGCCGGTTGCAGAAAACATGCGAACGACGAGGAGATTAAAACCAAGGTTTTGGACATTTTACTAATCCACGCTATGCGCAAACCTAACTTATTTGCAGCACCTTTAAAAGTTTCTTATTAAAATGGGACATAAGTTCCTAAGGGGCATTTAGGCGTTTGGAGTGTAAGTGGTTCATTCAATCTATCAACATGATCACTCATTCGTATGAATCCATCTGCGGGATATTGAGCGATGGATCAAGTCTCGTTGTTAAAGGAATAATCGGATTCCACCAAATGGCAATCCCTCATTCGTTGGGAAGTTGCAATTCATAACCTCCTCGCATCCTCCCTACAAACCCCAGGTGCCCCCCTCTCCCCCCACCATATATTACAACTAGTGATATTTGCAATTTCCAACTGGTGGGGAAAGAAGAACCGCGATATAAATGGTAAGTTATAAAGAAAAGGACATGTACCTAACCTTGACTATTATAGGGGCTCATCTGACACAGTAATGGTGTTACGTACGACCGGGTTGTCAACATGGGGCTTGTCGGGAACTTTGAATCCTGTGCATTTCTTGGATTGGCAATCTATCCGGGGGTTGCCTTTCCTCGAAGGGGATGGAAACCAACGGGCAGAAGTCATCCCAACTCTTTTACCAAGACTCCCGCTCATTCAAGCACATATCGCTTCCCGCAGGAATTACCTAAGCCCCAACACCAGTGCGTCAATCATGTTGGATTAGCGGGTACGCCACATGCAATCAGCAAAGAGGCAGCGCTTTAGTACGGGGGGGACTCTGCACTTTTATGGAAGGACCGTTCACTTTATAGTATAGGTATTGACGCGGGCCGAGACCGCATTATTTGACGAAGTCGCTTATTAGTGTCTTACGCACTTATAAAGGAAGCTGTATAGGCAGAGGGCGGACGACGCTTCTTGCAAACCCAAGTACACCTGGAAGCTGTGCCCGGATCCGGAAACTTGCAATACAACTATCTGTATATCTCATGATTATATCCGGTAACATACTAACCATCATTGGTGCTTTCATTGAGACCTGAATTCAATACTCAAGCAGGTAACGACACACACAACTCACTCTCTCTTTCAACAGCAAGCTTAAAAGAATGGTGTCCGGCAGCTCCAACGGTTCTCGCAACTTGAACACCAGCAACACGCCTTAGGTGACCTCGAGACAACTCACCAACAATCGCGGAAGGGGCTCCGAGAATAGCTCAATAACGGGAGGCCCGGGGAACTTCGAGAACAACTCAATAATGAGGAGAACAAACCAAGCCGTTGAACCTCCAGGCGACCGCCGACGCCATTCGTCGGCAAGCGGCGACAGAACTAACTCATGCAACGGCGGGATTGCAAGGCGCCAAGTGCCCCGCCGCGGCCCCAGGAAAAAGAGGTAGAGTCCCACGAAAGGTAGAAGACCAGCAAAACCCTTGCGCGAGGGACGCAGGACATCATACACAGGACAGGGGGTCTAGAGGAGGCACCCAAAGAAGTGGACCGGCCAAACGGCGACCAGGACTCCAACTCTACCCTTGAATTGGGACACAGGGCGCCCGCCGCGGCAAAGATTATGATCACGGGCCAAGGGGTCCTCTACCAGAGGCCCTCGCCGACACGAAAACAAATAGGCCAAGAGGTGATCACCCACAGAGAAGATGGGCAAGTCTCGTGAGCCGGCCCACGCCGGCACGTAATGAGTCGGCCCTACGTCGACACTTGGATGAGCGGCACGTCGATGAGCGGCTCCACGTCAACACTTGAATGAGCAACACGTCTATGAGCCGGCTCCACGCCGACACTTGGATGAGCGACACTCGATGAGCCGGCTCCACGCAGACACTTGGATGAAGCGGCACGTCGATGAGCCGGCTCCACGCCGACAATTGGATAAGAGGCACGTTGATGAGCCAGCCCCGCGCCAGCACGTTGATGAACCAGCCTCGCGCGCACCCTAACGAGTCGCCCTGGTCGAGAGGCTGCAAAGAAGAATCGAGGAATTAGCAAAGAGGTGGAGGCACGGGAGCAATCGTCGAAACCCGAGGTACGGATGACAGCACCATTTTCCCCAAGTATAATGGGCGTGCCTCTGCCGAGGGATTTTAAGTTGCCCGCCGTCAAAAGTATACACGGGGACCACCGACCCGCGTGTCCACATGACGAGATAAAAAAGCTGTTATGTAATGATCGAGGCGGGGGATGCCGTTATGTACCGAGCATTCTTGTCCACCTTGGATGGAGCAGCCCAAGACTGGTTCAACACCATCCCGGATGGGGATCTAAAATTTTGGGAGTTGTCCAAAAGCTTCCTAACAACTTCTCAGTAGCATACATACGTAAGAAATGCCTTCTCTCACGCTCTGCGTAGTGAAAAAAGACAGAGGCGAAAGTCTCAAGGATTTCCTGAACAAAGGGAAAAAGGAAGTCAATAATGTCTACGACTTCGACTCCAAGGCGGCGATCCCGATATTTATCCATGCCCCAAGATTAGGATATTTTCACAAGCAGCTAAACGCTCATCAACCCCCGCTCTTACGAAGATTTGATGAGGACAGCCAACCATTATGCGGAAGTAGAGGAGGTGGATAGGAGAGAAGAAGGATGAAGAAGATGGTAGAAAAGGTGGGAAGCCTGGGAAAGTTGTCCGCCCAGACCACTCGTCCACAGGGAAAGGCCAAGACCGACGTGGTCCTCGCCGGGTCCCCCTACATAATTTAACCCTGCTTACCCATCCTGTCAGTGTCATTTTAAAGCAAGCTGGGGAGATGGAATAATATAATTCCCGCCGGAGTGTGACATGAAGTATCCCAAAAGGCAGACAAACAAAGTACTGCATGTTTCATAGCGAGCCGGCAATGATACAGATGAGTAACATGTGTTGAAAAACAAATAAGATGAGATCATTCAAAGAGGATATTTCAATCAGTTTGTGAAGCACCTAGTGCAACACAAACAGCATGATCGACAACAAGCCAACCCGTGAAAAAAAACATGTGGCGAAAGGGAGAGGGCCCTGGGCCATCCTCCTCAGAAACAAAGAGGGGTACGACCAGATCATGGAAGAAGGAGACAAGGAGCTAGAGGTAGAACTCGTGCAGGCAAAAAAAACATTTTATTCGTTAAAACATGACAAGATCAACAATATATTTATTGAAGTGTAACTATTGTTCATGGTCCGCCCAGATCAATTGTATTGAATAAGAGAAAACAATTCCGTGGAGCCCTCGTGCTAGTAAAGTGGGAGACATGTCCAAGACGACAAATAAGAGAGGCCACGTGTCTCGGCCTCTACCATGGTCCTCAGCCATGGTAGGGGAGGCGGTGCTCCAATTCCAAAAAAAGATAACAATAATATTAATTACCGCATTCTACTCCCTAAGGGCCAACCACTGATCTGGTCCAACTAGCCTACCTAACGGAAGGGCATTTTTTGGTCAAACTCAAAGTTTGGTTACGAAAACGATATACCCTAAGGATAGTACGAGGTCTAACCTCCTCACTACTCTACGGAAGAGCCGACGTTTTGGGACCGAGCTACGCCTGTCGAAGTAAGCTACGAACAAAACGCAAAAAAAAAAAAAAAAAAAAAAAAAAAAACAAAACAAAAAAAAAGGCCGGAGCCCGTCTTGGCCACAGTCAGCCGAGGCGACGATCAGCCCAGGCGCACGCCTCGGCTACAGTCGGCCGAGGTGTGCATCTCGGCCAGCCTAGGCCGAAGCCCGTTCTCGGCCACGATCGGCCAGGCACGCACCTCGGCCAGCCTAGGCCGAAGCCCATCTCAAGCCAGCATAAAAAAAAATCAGTATATGATTTGGAAAATAAAATCATATATTCTAGATTGTCTAGAATTTTATATAGTGTCAGAATGATTCAGTTTTACTCCCAAGCCAGCTCAAACACATCCGCCAGACTCGGGAGTAGGGGGCTAGTGACAGCGTAATGGTGCTAGCGCCCGACCCAGGTTGTTAACAGGCACCTGACCCGGCGCCCCGTGAAAACCCAACGGACAAAACTCCAATGAGGAGAAGTAATTTATTACCTCGCTCATTCAAGACAAAGAAATAATGTCTCAGCTCCTCATTATGATGTAGTTGTTACGTACCGCCTCATCAAAGAGCAGTTACTGAGGGACCTACACTTATGAAAGGAAGCCGTTGCACTTATTAGAAGGTCATTATTGCCTATTATTATAGTTGTTACCATTATACTATATAAGTAGATGATTCTTGGATGAAAAGGGGACACGCTGAATTCTGTATTGAAACACTTGCAATACAACAATTGTTATTCTCATATTATATTTTCGGTAACATACTTATCGTCAAATATTATATTACACAAAACATTTTAATCTTTATACAACTTCTTCCCTTCTTATTTCAATAATTATATTCATCAATACCAAACAATGTAATTTGAATTCTTAATCTATTTTTACTTTATTCCTTTTTCCACCAAATTTTATAAGTCTTTTGCCCCTTAATTCCTTCATTCTAACCAAACGTCCTATTAAGTATTTTATTATCAAGATTTAGCTAGGAAACCTAATTAATGAAAAAGTAAAAAAAAAAAAATAATAAATAATAATAAAATGTTCCACCGCCAAGGAGTCGGGGAAACTCTAGTAGTCTAGTGCAATCGGTTAAAAAGAAAAACAAAATTTTAACCCGGAGGTTCAATTAAAGCCGCAAGACTAAAGCAACGAAACTGTCACAAATATCGGTCACAGACCATACAAAACCAACACAACACACGCCACGGCAACAAAACAACAATATAGAGTACACGTGTCTCGACCACGTACTACCTTCTTATCTGTAATTAATACAGTTGTCAGTTTAGGTGGTCTCATTATTTTAAGTTTTAACCGCAGTGGAAATGTGGAATTAAGTAAACCACGGTTAAAAGTTAACGTGACCATGGTTAAACCCCCACTCCTTCGGCAGTTTATATATTCAACTGATGATCAGCGGATTAAGCCCAACCAAAACCACACCAGAAAAAAAAGGATGATGATCGGAGAGAGAAATCTCCCTAATCCAACGGTCCTTGTTCCACCATGGCTCTCAGATGATCAAACGGCTAATATTCACTTTGTTTCCAGCCCCGGCGGGAATGCGAATTTTAGCGACGATGTGTCGCAGTTCCTCCAAAACGATGCCGTTTTACAGGCGCTTCAGCGTTATCTGCCGTCGAACGACGCGGCGGCGGTGATGATGGGAGAGTTTGAGACCGATAACGACAAGGACGTTGAGTTTCCGGTGGACGCGTATGCATGCGATAATTTCCGCATGTACGATTTCAAGGTGAGGAAATGCGCGCGTGGGCGGTCGCATGACTGGACGGAGTGTCCCTTCGCTCATCCCGGGGAGAAGGCTCGCCGGAGGGACCCGCGCAAGTACAGATATTCCGGCGCGGCGTGTCCTGATTTCCGGAAGGGGAACTGCCGGAGGGTGACTTGTGTGAGTTCGCGCACGGCGTGTTTGAGTGCTGGCTCCACCCGGCACGCTACCGGACACAGCCGTGTAAGGACGGGTTATCTGCAAGAGAAGGGTGTGTTTCTTCGCCCACTCGCCGGAGCAGCTCCGGGTCCTCAGTCCTCGGGCCGACGGCTACGGTTTCGACGCCTCCTGCGCTAAAACTCTGCATTTCGTTTCGTCGTCGTCTCCGGAGTCTGGCTCCCCGCTTCCGAGTCGCCGCCGATGTCCCCGATGAACTCACTGAGCCGTTCTCTGGGCACCAACTCGAGGTGGCTTCTCTGCGTCAGCTGCAGCTCAACAAGGTGAAATCCATGCCGGCGTCTTCTTGGAGCCTGCATATGCTCGGGTCCCCACGCTGCCCTGACCCGATCCGCCGGGTTCTGCAGCTTACCCACAACGCCGACCCGATCTCTGAGCAGACCCGGAGTCTGCAACTTCGATCTGTGCGAGGAAGAAGAAGAAGAAGAAGTTCCCATGGAGAGGGTGGAGTCAGGAAGAGATGTTAAGGGCGAAAATGCTTGAGAAGTTGAGCAAGGAGAATCCATTGGATGCAGTAGAAGCGGGTTCAAACCAAACCCATAACCCGTCCTATGCCCCAAGCCCGGATCTCGGATGGGTCTCGGACCTGATCCAGTAAATCATCAACTTTGACGATCTGACTCATTTATTATGATATGATTCTGGCTGGGGAGTAAGTGATTTTTGCTCTTTTTTTCTACCCTCACTATATGTAAATATTATTATAAATTTGGGGAAAATGGTTTGAATCCAGGAAAACAAGCTAAAAAAAAAAAAGGAGAAATTTTGTAAATATAATTAAGTAGTAGGATAAGAAATGAAGGAAATCAAGGATGAAAGCTTAAATTCACTTCTTCTGTGGATTTTCATTTAAAATAGTAACAAAATTAGGAAGTGGTAGCAGAGACTGGGATTTCATGTTCCTTTTTTGGCAATTTCAAGGTTGTCTCCATTATTATTATTATTATTATTATTATTATTATTATTATTATTATTATTATTATTATTTATTATTATTATACAGCGAGGAGTAGTACTGAAGACTATTCTAGATATGTGATCTTTTTTGTCGATGTAAATATATATGCCACTGGAGTTATATATGATGATGTGTTATTTATTTTCCAGTAATTGGATTTACGTCGTAATATAATTTCCAGTTTATTATTTTAGAATTAAATGAGACATACAATTTTCCAGTTTATTATTTTAGAATTAAATGAGACATACAATTGTGTCAGGGAAGAATTTTTTGTTTTTTTTTTTTTTAATGAAATAGTTGTGGAAAAATATCAAGTAACCTTATCTCCTCAAGGACACAACCCAGAGTCAAAATTGGCATTTAAAAAAAAAACGTTATTGAGAATTTGTTTTCTTCTTGAACTCCAAACCTAAGGGTACCACAATCAGATCCGACTGAACATCAAGGAAAAGAAAGATCTAACTATGGAAGGAGAAGAAAGATTTAACTATAGAAAGGATAGTTTTACCTCTTAAAATAAACCTTTACAGGGCGGGCGTTTGGTTGGAGAGATTTTAAATTATCTTCCTACTTAGTTTCTATCTAATTCTAAAGATCAATAAATTTCGTAGTTTGATTGGAGGGAATTGTAATTCCTCTATTTTCATGGAATAAAATCTCATGGAGATTTTAATTCCTGAGAAAAAAGATAGTGATAAGTCAAAATTATCCATTTCTTTTTTAACCTAAAATTAATGTCTAACAACAATAATTGACATTTTTGACTTTATACTACTTATTCCCTTTCAATTATCGTGTATACCAAACATTGGAATTGAAATTTTCAGTAATTCTATTCCTGTCAACCAAACACTGAAATTTAAATTCCCACTTTATTCCCAGTAATTCAATTCTCATGAAATTACAATTCATTTTCCATATAATTCTCCCTTCCAATCAAACGCCCTGTTATGAGTTGATTTCATTTTTTAGTCATAGATTTATAACTAGCAGTTCACTTTTAGTCTTTTTTATCAGAACATTTCTTTTTAATCATAATATTATTTTGACATGATTAATTTTGATCCTCTATAAAAAAAAATAAAAAAAAAAAAAATTCATTGAAATTGCGTTAAATACAAGAGCATTTCGCTCTTCAATTATGAAATTTATCAAAAAGTAAACATAAAATATATAACGATTCAATACATTTTGTATTAAAAAGATCAAAGTAACATTCTATTTAACAAAATTTCAACAATTTTGTTGATAGAGGACCAAAGTTTATCAAGTTACAATAAACTAGGACCAAAGAGAATGTTTGATAAATTAAAAAAAAAAAAAAAAAAAAAAAAAAAAACTAAAATTTGACTGTCACTTATAAATTTAGGACAAAAAATAAAATTAATTCTAACGTTATTTTAATTTTTGGGTTAACGGAAGGATCAATAGTGAAACAATTTTAATAGTCAAGGGTTTATTTTGTCCAAATTAAAAGACGAGGATCAAATATAAAAAATTTACAATAATTGAAGGACTATTGCTGAAATTAACTTTAAAAAGGTTATTAAGAATTTTTTTTGTTTGTTTGTTTTTTAAATGTGGGAAGCTTACGATCGTACTTTATGCGAGTGTGTAGAGAGTATTTCTTAAAACTTTTTGTAGTAGGTTGCAATTACAAAAGTTAATAAGGAAAAAATTATATTAAAATGATATTGTGTGACGAATTGAACTATGCACAATTAAATTTGTGATTTTTTAAGAATAAAATTCACGTATTTAGAAATTTTTTTGTGTTCAATATTATTCTTTTTTTAATGAGAGAAAACCGTAGATTATTAATATTTATTTTGTGTTGAGTTTTAATCATAGGGTGTTAAAGATAGTACTTGTTTTTTAGGTTGATATCTTATAAGCATTCAAAAAAAAAGTTGAGTATCTTATAAATTATAATTAAGTGTGGACAGTATGAATTTGATATGTATATTTTTTTAACATCGTGTTTATGGTTACTTATTAATATCTTTCATTATTTATAAAATATTATAATATATATATAGGTATAAGTATATATAAGTATATATATAATAATATTATAATTAATATATATGAACGTCCATAATGCGGCGGGGCTTACAGTGCGGCGGTGGTCAAATTCCAGAATAACACCAACATGTTTAACAATATGCACCAAAAGTGTAAAAAAACACACCCAATAAATGTAATAAAAACATTCACAATACACCACACACTCACAAAAATACACACAAACTAAAAAAAAATACACATAATAACTCACCACCCCCAATGGTGTATTCTAACAGTGTTATGGTTTTTTACCACCACCTAATGGGTGTGGTTGGTGATGCAGGGCTCGTTATACTCTGGTTTTTGTGTGGTGATTCTAAATTTGATGGTGCATATTTGGTGAACATATTGCTGTTGCCCAACGTAAAGAAAATAACCGCACGTAAGACACTGCCGCACCTGAACCCCCTAGTATTATTATATATATATAATATATATATATATAATGATATAGTATAATAATATATTAATAGTATATAATATATATATATATATATATAATATAATGGTATATATATATATTATGAATGGTTTTTAGGTTTTCGGGTCCCAAGAGGTCCAACACAAACTCTTTTACTGTAGGATACCCTTCACAAAATGTAAGTTTAAGGAAGCAAAGTGCTCGTTTTAGAATTGTGCCTCTCTCCGCCTCCGGGTCTCAACTTGTCTGTCTTTTACAAGAGAGGAGGAGCTTTTAATATAGTAGGCTCCTCTCCTACTGACTTGAAGGCCCTTACTGGCCGACTTTAAGACTAATTAAAGTGCCGTGCCGTTGGACGTCGTTACTAGGCCGGCCAACGGCAACTCTCGAGCTTGTAACGCCTGACCGAGTCCTGCCTTTAATGCCCTAACGGCTTCCTGTTTAAGCGGATCTCTTTAATGCTCTTAACGGCAAATGAACCGAGTCCTTCTCTGGGCTTGGGCCTGGTCGATCTCCGGCCCTCGGCCCAAGCTCCTACTGGGCTCTTCTTAGCAGTCCTGGGTCGGGCCTTCGTGCTTAGGCCTGGGCCGACTCATGGACTCGGCCCAAGCATTCTTCGAGCTTCTTTTGACGTCACCCACGTCTCTTTATCTCGGACCTTCTTCTCTTGGCCGATCCCTCTTTGGGCGGGGTTCTCACCCCATATATATATATATAATATAATATATATATATATAATATATATATATATATATATTGTTATTCGCAATAGCCACATATATTATTTTTTGTAATGTTCTGGTTCTGTTTTGCTCCCACAAAAATTGAGGTGAATTGTGACATCGTGGTTGATTTACTTGTCAATACAAGTCTTGAATGCAATGAAAGAATAAATTGCACTTTTGGTTCTGTGACTATTAAGGTACTGATAATTTGAGTACGTGATTTTCAAAAATCTCAATTTAAACTTTTAACTATACAATTATTAACAGATTTGATCATACCGGCCAAATTGACGGTCAATTTTGACCGGAAAAAACATTTTTGGTTCAAATTTATTTTTGATAAGGGTAAAAGCGTCATTGTAAGTTTAAATTAAAGTGAGAGTCAGATCCGGCGTTGAAATCCGACGTGGCTCGCTATTGTTGGATTTTGGTGTTCAGTTTCTGTTTTCTCCTCGTCTTCGTCTTCGTATTCAGGCACGCTCACCATCTTTCCCCATTTTCATATCTACTATTTCCCCTTTCACATTGACTCTACGGTCGATTAGGGAAACCTCCATGTTCAGTATTCCCTGATGATTACCGGATGGACGGCGAACCTGAAGAGCCACGAATCTCTGGCTATTGACGGCGATCGACGTGATGAGATTGCTGGTAGTGACGCGAACCGTCCCAACGAACACATCGCGGAACCACGATGAGGCGTAAATCTCAACATTCACGGTGGAACGTTCGGAGTTGAGGAATTCATCGGTGACCCAAAATGAAAACTTGTCGTTCTATGCGGGATTGGTGTTGCCGTTCTGGTCGATGCCGGTGGAGCGCTGCAATGACGCTTGCAATGCCGGGGAAACAAAATCATTTCCCCAACTTTAATTTCAATTGCAATAACGTTTTTGCCCTCGTTAAAAATAAATTGGAATCATAAAATATTTTTCCGGCCAAAATTGGCCGTCAATTTGGCCGGTAGGACCAAATCTGCTAATAATTGCATAGTTAAAGGTCTAAATTGAGAGTTTTAAAAGTCACGTACTCAATTATCAGTACCCTAATAGTCACAGGACCAAAAGTGCAATTTGTTCTGCAAAGAAACATAAATTTCTTTAGAGGATATTCTCTATGTTGTTTCTCTTGCTTTTGTGCAAATGAACTTTTCTATTCATTATATTATAGTTGATGCAGACATCTCACACCTCATACATGAAGCTATACACTGAACTTTAAACATGGTTTGCCTGGAGGCCAAACACAGTACATGCACAAAGATGATTCTTGAGATAGTTTAACCTTCATATAGACTGAATATGGACATGTTGGTCCTTCTAAAGGCAATAAGAGGCTAAGCTAAAGCACAAACATGCATCTTGTTGGATATGCGAACAAGCTAGAACGTTAAAGGTCTCAATACTTAGTAGTGAAACAAAATGATAGTGCCTAATCTTTGAATATAGATTTGCTTAGAAGGTAAATTAAGAGCTCTAATTTTACTATGTCACCCCTTAGCCCAAACCTTGATAATGAATGACTACATATCATATATCAATCCCTAAAGTATTACTTTGGTCAATAAGTTGTTATAATCTTTCATTAACTCAATTTAAAGTTAGGATGTTTAATTCATCTCTGAATGTGACTAGTCATATTGTACTCCAGTAGGAGTACATAATGAACCTATACTAAGTTTTGAGTGTCATTGAGTTTTGAAAGGTACATCAGGGATAGTTTTAATTAGTGGGAAATCTAAAATGGAGATTATTTTGTGGGTTACTAATGCCTCATGACTCATGAAAGAGATATTTTAGAACTATATTACTCTACCAAATTATGGCATGAACAATTGGGTCACTTAGGGCAAACATAATGAGTCAGAAAATAGAATTTCATATTCACATGAGTATCTTATAAAGCATGTTGAATGAGAAATTACCAATTATCTGTTTTGGGGATATCGACATGATATACTTCTGTATGAATCCAAATGTGACTCACCGCATATCCAGATTATTCCCACATACACCTAGTACGTGGTAGTATTGAATATTTTGCAATCTGCATTTCTATCCATAGTATGCAATCTATTTTAGTATATCACCACCATAAGTATCTTTAAGGGCTATCACCTTCGTCTGTTGTAGGGATGGCAATGGGTCGGGTGTGGGTCGAGGAGGCTACATTCATCACCCGACCCACCTTATATTTTCTCCAACCACCCCCACCCCAACTCGCATCGGGTGGACTTTTTCAAAACTCACCCCCACCCCCACCAGTGCGGGTGCCCATTACGGGTACCTACCACTTATAATCTTATTATTTTAAAAAAAAATATTTAAATTACTTACACATAATAAAATAATAAAATTTATTTGTTATACTAAAACATAAAATAATAGAAATATTTAAATATAATAACTAAATTGTTAATTTTTAAAAATAAACTTAGTAGTTTAGATATAAAATAGTAAAAATTTACATAAAGTTACTCTTATAAAGCCTTAAACCCTCAAAAACCTAAAAGGTAGCTCATCAACAATAATCATTCACAGAGGACTCTTTTAATCAGCTCTTGATCGAATACGCAGGTTCCAAAACTCCTTCAGCACCTTTAGAGTCAATTAAACTAGAACTTGGAGCAGCTGGGCATGAGAGAATGTGAGAAGTGATTTCTTAATATTCTTAGAGTGAGAATTTTTTAGGCAACTTAATATGTGATTTCTCAAAGAAGAAGTCTCATGTTTCTTGGACTCACATGCAAACAACTTTGCACAATATAAGCACTTGGCTTTGATGACAATGCTTTCATTGTTTCTTATTTTTCGAAGCGATCCCATACATGAGATATGGTTTCAACCTCTTTTCTTTTTTTATGAACAGATGGAGGCAATGGTGTTGAGATATATTTTTCTCTATAGCTTGTGCTTTCAAATCATGTTCCACATTTTGTAGAGAATGTTGACTTCCAGACCCACCAACACTTTTCATCTATATAGTAGGAAGTATTAGTAAATAGGAATCCCTCAAATTAGAAACTAGGGCATTTCATCATTCATAAACATATTTCAATTAATTACACATTTCATCATGTATTAGATTCCAAAAATTAAGGGTCATATATCCATAAACTTGCACATTATAAAATACAAAGAAATTCATAATCAGGCATTGAAGAAAAGTAGCAAACATCTACTTTATAAAGCTCATCATTTATATGGATTTCACACTTAGGGGCTAGAGCTTCCAGCAAATCAGGGACAATTTAAGCTATTTAAGCTTTAAATCATTAAGGGACATATATCCATAAACTGATAAACATGGACAGTTGCACATTACTTTGAAGTCCATAATCAGGCATTCAGATTTCAGCCAAACATCCGCTTTAAAGTTTAAAAAACTCATCATTTATATGGATTTCACAAATCACAATAACATAATTAGGGCTAGGGTTTCCATCAAATCAATGGAAATTTATTAAGCCTTTAAACCTTTAAGAGACATATATCCATAACCATAAACATGCACATATGCTTTCACTATTTCAGTATTTCACAAATCACGAACAGGGGCTTCCACAGTTCCACCAAATCAGGAACATGCAAACTGGAAATTTCTCAAAAGAGAAAAATTACACTTTTGATCCTGTGACTATTGTGGTATTGTTAATTTGAGTATTTGACTTTAAAAACTATCAATTTAGTCCTGTAACTATGCAATTGTTAACACATTTGGTCCTCCGGTCAAATCGTCAGCCAAATGTTGCCGGAAAAGTGGTCATTTTAAGCCAAATATTCTTCTTCTCCCTTGTTACGCCTGCGGGAAAACAAAGCCCACACAACCCACTGGAAAATCAAAATCAATAATCAACTTGCTTGAAGAATTACTGTATGAAATATGATCATTTTGCCTGAAGTATCGAAAATTAGATCAAAATAACTAAATGTGATGAGATTTTAAAGTCTTGAGACAAAATGGATCAGTTGTTAACTAATGTTTTTGCAGGGGATGACGATGTTAACGTTGTCAGCATCTGTACACGAGCTAAAGCCGGTCTCCGACACCGCTGGAAACACTTGCCACCCGACGAGCGTCCAGAGAGGGGTTTTATACCTGATAGCGCTGGGCACCGGTGGGATCAAGCCGTGCATTTCGTCCTTCGGGCCAGACCAATTCGACGATTCCGACGAGGCAGAGAAGGAGAAGAAGATCTCCTTCTTTAACTGGTTCTATCTCTCCATCAACTTAGGCGCGAGGACGGAACGGGACCAAGGACCAAGGACCAAGTCAAGGCAATACTCGAGGCGGAGAAGCCGGATTTCGTCTTCTTCGACTTCGCTTATTGGGTCCCGGATTTAGCACCGGAGCGACCATGTCAACGAGTAAAGGACGACCGTTAACGGCGACGGACATATTGGCCCCGCCGTCGGGGTACCCATCTTCACATGTGACGCTCCTGGACCACGAAGCGCGCAAGGCGGCACTGTTCGTCAACGCGCACGCCGATGAACTGAGAAAGCGACACCCGCTGCGTTCGAGCCCACCGACGATCTGTCTCACTTGATTCCCAGTAGGCTCCCCTGGCTGCCCAAGTATACAAACACGATGGATTCGAAGCCTGGTTGTAAATGATCATTCCCGAGCATACGAACACCCGTGCCTTGGTTTGATTTTCCGGTGGGTTGCAATGGGTTTTGTTTTTCCACAGGCACAGCAAGGGAGAAGAAGAACATTTAACTAAAATGACTATTTTGCCGATGAATACAGAATTTTAAAGGAATTATGTTTTTCCGACAACATTTAGCCGGCAATTGGCCAGGAAGAGCAAATGTGTTAACAATTGCATAGTTAGAGGACTAAATTGATAGTTTTTAAAGTCAAAGTACTCAAATTAACAAGACAACAATAGGTCACAGGACCAAAAGTGTAATTTTCTCTTTCTCAAAATCACATATTTAAGGAACATGCAAACTGGAAATTTCTCAAAATCACATATTCAAAGTCAATGACATGCAAACTAAAACATCCAATATATCATAAAAACCCCTAGATTTGTATATTTTCATTTTTCAGAAAAACACTAAAGATACAACTGAGACAATTAATATATCAATATCAATATATCACAAAATAACGAAAAAGTAAAAACTATAATATTAGGGTTTTAGCAATTACTTCATTTCTAAAAAATCATCCCCATAGAACAAAAGGGCTTCGATTCCTAGCTAGCAAGCTGCAGATTCACATGTCACCACAGTATACAGGTCACTGTCTCACTCTCATAATAATTGATTCAGGGGCTAAGGCTTCCACAAGAGTGACACAGTCTGTGAGAGAACTCGGAGAAGAATCAGAAGATCAGAGAATGAGCTAAAGGGCAGATGAGAGAACGAGAGAATAATCTGGAAAGAGGATATAGTCTGTGAGAGAACTCAGAGAAGAATCAGAACATCAGAGAAGGGGCTGAAGGGCAGAAGAGAGAACGAGAGAATAATCTGGAAACCTAAACGACGTCGTATAATAACACAAGAGGTATACCAACCCTATACCTAAATCGGCTAACCGGACGAGTTTAGGGGTATTTAATGCCCCCAACCCGACCGTCATTACCTAGCTTCTCAAAGACAACATGTCGAATAACCCATTTAGAATTCAGCCAAATGAATGCAACGGTTTGTCAGATTTTGAGTCAAGAAGATGTCAATTTTTTCGGATTCTGCAAAAACCCTAATCCGCATAATATTATGGATCATGAATCGAAACGACAAGATACAAAATTCATATTCATAGGTAGTTTGTAACTCGTACTCTTAAGATACAAAATTTTTTAACATAACATAAAACACAAAAACTCACAACATAATACACATGCAAAAGTTCACAATTCATTGTGAAATCTGATCAACAATATAAAGATTGCCCAATTGTAGGGCAGGGTACATGCCAACCTGCTAGTTTCGACCCACTTGAAACCGTAGTTACCAACATTGTCCAAAAAATAAACAATTCTTAGACCTAGACGCACAAAAATCAAAAGATAATATATTTAATTACTACTTTTAGAACTAATTGACTTGTTACCCTTTTCCCAAGAGAGAATACTAAACTACAAGAACGATTGAGCACAAACTCTGCAAAAGCTTTAACAAAAACATCCTAGGCAACCGAGATCTTTTAAAATTGTGGAGAAAAATAAATACGAAAAAGGATGCTGGAGTCAAGTGTCTGAAAACAATGCAAAAAGATATTTAGACTGTAGAACAACAAAAAATTTCTGTATCATTTCCATTTCCTCTCCCATAATAACAACCTACTCATATCATCATCGATGATCGCTGTACCAAAGCCCTTCAATCCTCGGTGGGTCTCAGCAACTGTAACAAGAGAATAGAGTCTTCCTTTGCATCCTCATCGTCATTCCACGAGCAAGGCGAACTCTAATCACGCCTGTGGGACGCTACGGGATTCCTGCTGCTCCAGATATGCTTGTTTCAGCTTACATCACTCTCACATCAGTTGTACCATGGCTTTCTGTGCAAATTGCCTGATCTCTTGATGGCGTTAGGTGCCTTCTTTTGAATGTGCTGCATCAATAAGAAATTTGTATCACATAGCGATAATGGACAACTACTAGTTTAACAAAAACATAACAGATGTGATACAGAGTACAACTAAATTAGCAATTAGTATACCACCTTAGTACCAAACGAAGAAAAACGAGAAACTGAGTAAAAGAAGTGCAGGGAAAATAGCAACATAAATTTAAACATCATGGAGTAATTACTTACTAGTTTCATTTTAAGAAATGCGTTTTGAATATTACATTCGAGCTCAAATAAGCTCAATTACATCAGAAGTAATGTAATCAAACTATTTGCTAACCTTTTATATTATAAGAGAGAAATCACTAAGTCATAAGCACGGATTGCACTTATTAAACTAGATGTTTTCCACTATCAAGTACATAATTAAGACTAGAAGCCTGCAAAGTATCCACTTGTCAAGTACATAATTAAACTAGACTCAAGAAATCAGTTAGCTCAAGATTTGGTACTTCGTATTAAACAATCTTTCCCACTTTTTTGATAAATTTCAAAAATGTTTTATGCAAATCAAATTTTTTATGAATTATATATATATTTTTTTTTTTTTTTTTTGTGTTTTTTTATTTATTTTTTTTTTTTTATTTTTTTGCTATTATTTTATATTTATACTATATGTATTTTTATCAAAAGCCATACACAGAAAATAGCTCAACCACCTAGAAGTAGCAGTTAAAAGTGATGAAACTGATACTGCATAAACTGAGTTTAAAGTGATGAAGCTCATACTGCATAAAATCTGAGCACAGTGGATTTAAGAACTACATTTTCATCACCATCACATAAATATAACGTATAAGTAGCGAAACAAATACGGATAATTGAAAAAGAGTGATATAGGGGTGATTTCTGGGATAGAAAGTTTACCATCCGTGGAGGCTTGTGGAGGATGGTGTACTCCCTGGTAACCACCTCCTCCTTCCTGCTTTAGCTTTCTCCGACATTTCCAATCTCTTACCTGCATTCGAACTCACAGAATCAAGCTCAGATCTGTTACAAAGTACAAAAGGTAACAGATAGCGAGAGACAGAGAGCGCTTGTTACTAGGGTTCGGAGCTAGGGAGAGATGGAGGCGCGTGAGGAGGGATGGTTGAATAAAGAGACTCAGAAAAGAAAATTCGGAGACGAAAATAAAAAACCTAATATAAAATCCAGCATCACATTGGGGCTCAAATGGCCAATGGGTACACCAATCAATTGTTATGCCATAGAACCCGGGTCCATTATACAATGTGGACTCACAAGGGCGACACAGTTTGCGCGTGTGAAAATAACGGCGCCATTGTAAACCATTCAAAACATTCTATGATCCAACTAAGATATATCAAACACTCATGGACTGACAACGCCGCTATCAAACTTCGTCTATTTCATCTTCCTTAGAGATCAAGTAATCGGTTTGCTTAATTCATTTGGACCGATCATTTCAACACTTAGGAGCAGCTATAATCAAGCCTTTATGCAAAAATATTCTCTACCTTCTAGGGCCGCTAAGCTTAAGAAGCCGATCTTAGAATTTCCAACAATTTGGAAATGAGAGCATGTATAAGGCCTGAAAGAGTTAGAGAGGTATGAAGGCAATGTCCCAAAAATTTGTTGACTTCGAGTGATTTTAAATTCATCGTTTTAATGAAAGGACTGTTAGACCAAGCGAAAGCTATTATGGATGCATCTCGATTGGAAGAGTATCATTGGATTATGACTACTGAACAAAGACGACAATCATTGAGATAATAATTGCTAATACTATTTATTGGTATAAATGAGAGAGTAGAACTTATAAGAAATAATCAAAGAATGAAATACATAAGCTTGAGAAAGAAATGGGATTTTTTCGAATATCTGTCACAAAAAAGTAATTTTCGGAGGAATTTTTGCATTTTCGGTAGCGAAATTCCGTCTATTGCGACAATAGCGATTTTTTCTCTTGTAGTGTTATGTAATCGGTCTATCATAAAAAACTATATAGAAATATACAAAATCGATGTGTAAGAAAATAAAATAATAAAATAATAATATATAATAATAATAATATAATGAATAATATAATATTGATCTGGACACTAAAACCAAAAGAATATACTAATTAACAACACAAATAAGGAGTTAGGACTATGTTCTGTAACTAAGTACGATTAGATTGAACCAAGTCTTTCGGAGTTGAAAATTAGGATCAGACTCTACAAGCGTATTAGTTCTGTGAATCCTAGAGAGTGATGTCCAAGAGATGAGGTTGGGATGCGCATTTATGCTGATGACCCAAATCCTATTGCCCGCCAAGTGTATGTCCTTATTTGTCTTCATCTTTACACCCTCCTCCTTCCCGTTCCTTTTACTCATAAAATCCTCTATACTGGTTTGATCCACTCTTTTTGCCTCATCATCTTCATCCTATTCTCAATGAGTACTCATTAAAATATTTACTGACGATTTCCTTCTCCATTGAAACTTCTTATTAGATTTTTTTTGTATTTTACTTGATTGATGAAGATTCATTCCTTTAGTTGTTTCTCTTGAAGTCCCAACAAGTAGTTTAATTCCCCATCATACTCAATACAAATTTATATTGTATTAACTTGAAAAAAAAATCACATAAAAAATGATTGGTACTACCAAAAATAATATCATTCACATTAATTTGTACTAATAAAATATCATTTCCTTCTTGAATTCAAAAAAGAGTTTTAGCAACAAACCTTTGGTGAATCCACAATTGATCGAGAACATTGATAGGATATCATACCAAGCTTTAGGAGCTTATTTTAACACATACAATGCATTTTTCAATTTATAGACTTTATCACATTTATCTTTTACCTCAAATCCTGGTGGTTGCTTAACATAAGCCTCTTTTTCAAGTAATTCATTTAGAAATGCACTTTTAACGTCTATTTGGTAAACAATGAAGATTTTGTAAGTAACATAGACGAGGAAATATATGATTGCTTCCAACCTTGCAACATGTGTAAATGTCTCATCAAAATCTATTCATTCCTCTAGTGAGTAGCCTTTGGCGACCATCCTAGCTTTGTTCCTAAAAATTACTCCATTTTCATTGGCTTTGTTCCAAAAAACTCATTTTGTGCCTATGACATTGTGATCTATAGGCCTTAGAAATAGCTCTCAAAAGTCATTTCTTTTAAATTGATTTAGCTCTTCTTGCATGGCATAAATCTAACTTGGATAACTTAGCTTCATTGATTTCATTCGGCTCAATTTGAGATAAGAAGCAAGTGAATTAGGAATCCCTTATTGATAATCTTGTCTATACACCATCTATAATATTTCTTATGATTTGCTCTTGAGGATGGTCACTTAGTCATCTAAGATCTTGTTCAGAAGTGGTTGGAATTAAAGATCTACTTGTAGTTTCTTCAGGGTGTAAAATAACTTAAGACGGAACTTGTGTTGTTTGAATTCCTTCTGTTACTCCATCATGTGTTGTTGGAAGTCTTATTATCCTTGGAACTTGTTCTGTCAAGCTATCTTATGTTCTAATATTTTGACTTTCTAAATGATTTACTTCTAATATTTTGGGAACCTGCAAAGTATCATCGTCAAGACATTCATCAATACTACTTAATTCATTGGAAGAATCATTACAAAGTTGAAGACTTTCCATCTTTGTTGTTATTACTTTGATGTTTTCCGTGTTGATCTTCGATTCATAAAAAAACATGTATGGACTCTTAAACCACTATTGTTCATTTATTTAGAATTATAAATACCTTTACTGGTCATATTGATAAGCCATGAAATATCTCATAATTGTGTTTCATTTGTACTAAATTGTTGATTGAATGCGAGGTAATTGCACTGAAATGAGGCTTTGTTCATGTGTTTGTGGATCGAGAAAAGAAATTCAGACTTTGGCATTCAAGAACTTAAAATGAGGACAAATCGAGATGATACCGAGGCAAATGGTCCAAAAATGAAAAGTCAAAAGCATTGCACGGAGCAACGGAGTAGCAAAGATCGCGTCCAAAGGTGCCCTCGAAGGGTGTCATGTTGAAGGTCATGTCGTGACCATCAGCATGATGCTCTGGCTAACTTTCAGATGGTCAGGCGTCACGCTGAAGGTCACACTGTGACCATTAGCGTGACAACCCCACATCTAAAAGTGGCCTAGCTTGTCACGATGAAGATCACGATAAATATTGAATATGGAATATTGTAAATATAACATTATAGGCTTGTTTGGTTATCAGCAGTTAGCGGTAGTGGATTGTGTTAGCAGTTATTAAATAGCGAATTGTATTAGCGGGTTTGACCAGAGGATTGTATTAGGCGACTTGTAAAAAAATTATTTGGTAAAATTAGCTGTTTAAATTAGCAGTTGAGGTGTAAAAAGACATATAAGGACATTACACAATACCTAAAATAATAATACGAAATTATTATTATTATCATTATTATTGTTGTTATAATTGTTATAATAATTATTATAATTATTAGTTTTAGTTTTGTTGTTAAAAAAAAATACAATACAAAGGGGAGCCAAATCAGTGTTATCCCACATTGCTGGGATAACATTGGAGGGACCTTGAGGCTCCTCTGGAGCCTCAAGGCCCCTTAATTTATCCTTCCCATTCGATGTTGGGAAGAAGAAACTAGCCAGGCAAAGTATAAGTTGAAATTTATTATTTTTTAAATTATAAGAAGGGCGTTTTGGGGAAAGACCTCTCTTTCCCCAAAACGCCAAAACCCAAACGCTTCTATTTGCAACGGTTGGGTTTTAGCGGTTCGGAGCAAAAACCCTGCTCCCGAACTGCTGTCTAACCAAACAAAAATTTTGGCTTTTCTACTCTTGCCCATCCGATGTGGGATGGGCAAGAGTAAAACCCTCGGACTTCTCTACTCTTGCTTATCTGATGTGAGATGGACTAAAACTGAAGAGGTGCTGAGGTCTTAAACCCTCAAGCTTCTCTAACTCTTGCCTATCTTATGTGGAACCTCAGGACTTGAATTTACTTATTATTATTATTATTATTATTATTATTATTATTATTATATCTATATTCATTAAAAAAATTAAATGGTATACAGTTCAATTAAATTTTGTCAAACCATTCAGTTCGGTTTACAAGAGAATCTCAAAACATTCAGTTTTTTATTACTAGTTCAAATCGGATCGGTTTGGTTACCCGAACCGAATTGCCCGACCCTAGCACAAACTCTGGCAAAAGATTTAACAAAATCTGCGTAGGCAACCGAGATCTTTTAAAATTGTGGAGACAAATAAATCCGAAAAAAGGCTGGAGTCTAGTGTCTAAAAACAATGCAACAAGATACTTTAGACTGTAGAACACAAAAAGTTCTGTATCATTTCCATTCCTCTCCAATAAATAACAACCTACTCGTCATCATCATCAATGATGGCTGTACCAAGGCCTTCAATCCTTCGGGTGGGATCTCAGCAACTGTAACAAGAGAATAGAGCTCCTCCTTTGCATCCTCATCGTCATTCCTCTTACGAGCAATGCGAACTCTAACACGCCTTGGGAACTACGGATTCCTCTGCTCCATATGCTCTGTTTAGCTTCACATCCACTCTCACACTCAGTTGTACCCATGGCTTTCTGTGCAAATTTCCTGATCTCTTTGATGGCGTTAGGTGCCTTCTTCTTGAATGTGCTGCCATCAATAAGAAATTTGTATCACATAGACGATAATGGACAACTACTAGTTTAACAAAAAAACATAACAGATGTGATACAGAGTACAACTAAATTAGCAATTAGTATACCACCTTAGTACCAAGATGAAAAACAGAGAAACTGAGTACAAGAAGTGCAGGGAAACTAGCAAACATAAAAATATAAACATCATGGAGTAATTGCTTGCTAGTTTCATTTTACGAAATCATTGTCTTGAAATATCTACATCCAGCTCAAATAAGCTCAATTACATCATATCGAAGTAAAATAGTAAATCAAAAAATTATGCTGAATATATATAAAGAAGAATCATAAGAACTTTAAGCACGGAACATTGCACTGTTACCAAGATAATTAAATGTGTTTCCTATCTAGAAAATAACAATATAATATATGGGTACTATATAGAGAAGACACTGCAAAAGATATAACTGTCAAGTACATATAAACATAATACAAGATTAGATACTGACAGATTTGGTATACATAAAAAAATATAAACGATTCTTCTCCCAGTGGTTAAGAATTCAAAGCCGTACCCACAATCAATGAATATATCATCAAAGCCATTCAGATAACACAGAAATAGCCACGCCTAGAAGTAAGCAGTTAAAGTGGATGAACTGATACTGCTAAATCTGAGTTTATAAAGTGTGCAAGCTCATCACTGCATAAAACCTGAGCAAGCTGGATTCTACCAGAAATACATTTTCATTCACCATCAAATCGCCACAACGTATACCAGCAGCCGATCACAAA
The DNA here is from genome assembly GCA_009835305.1 of Ipomoea purpurea. Taxonomy (NCBI): domain Eukaryota; kingdom Viridiplantae; phylum Streptophyta; class Magnoliopsida; order Solanales; family Convolvulaceae; genus Ipomoea; species Ipomoea purpurea. The sequence goes on from VALG01012853.1 coordinate 22,709, forward strand.
TTACGCATGATTGAAAGAGGGTCGATTTCTGGGATACCGACAGTTTACATCGTGGAGGCGCTTGTGGATGGTTGATGGTGTATTCCTGGTACCACCTCCTCCTTCCTGGCTTTAGCCCTTCTCCGACATTTTCATCCTATATCCGTGCTTCGACATTCCAGACATCAAATCATCATCCATTTTACCAAAGCTACAACGCAAAGCAGATAGCGAGAGGATAGGCGCTTGCTTACTAGGGTTCGGAGCTACCGGGAGATGGAGGGCGTAAGAGGGGATGGCTTGAAATAAGAGACTCGGAAAAAAGAAGATTCGGAGACGAAATAAAACGCTAATATATAAATCCAGCAAAGCACACTGGGGCTCAAATGGCCCAATGGGGTACACCAAGAATAAATTAATATGCCTTGCAAGGTGGACCTAGGTCCATAACGATGCAGTTTGCGGCGTGTTTGAATAACAGCGCCGTTAGTGACATGTTTCCTCAGTACTGATTTTTTTAATAAAAAATTATATAAAAAACAAACTCAGCGAGTAACATATTCAGTTCTGTTAAATTGTAAATATAAAGTTATGAAATTTTATATACTAGTCTACGACCACCGGCGCCTTGTTTAGTCGGCGCGCTCCCGCGACCGCTTTCTCGCCTAGGGCACAGGCGACTAGGCGCCCAGCCTAAGCGATGCCCTAGATGGATGAAGTCAATATATAATAATGTAATATAATCAATAATAATAATAACTCAATAATAATAATAATATTATTATCTCCATTATTATTTATATGTATTATGTATTATTATTAATGAGAATATATATTTGGGAAGATTAATTTTAATATATTATACATAAATATATATATTATACCTACCCTATATATACATATAACTATTATATAATATACTACATATTTTATATTTTTGTTGAAATAGGCAGTCTTATTTATTATATACTCTAGGAAGTTGTGCTGCAGAAGCTTTCATTTACAAACAGACAAAATTTATTTCCTTTTTTTAGGCTAGCAACTTCTAGGAGTAAAGGGGTAAAGGTAAATATAAAGTAAAATAAGTCTGAAAACGATGAAGCCAAGAAGAAAGGAAGAAAAAAAATCAAGAACGGTAGTCGACGACGGCGGTGGGAAGAAGAAGAAGAAGAGAAAACGAAAGAACAAGCAGCAGATGATGATGACTCCAGCGGCGGTGGGACGGCGACGGCGGTGGCTGTAGGTCAGTGGGTTGATTTTCTTCTTCTCTGTCAGTATCGTTCGGCCGACACAGTGATGACCATATTTTTTAATAAAGTTAAAATGGGTAGGGTTATGGGTTTGGCAACGCCGAATCGGCTCCTTGCGTCGTTTGGGATGCTAGGCGATGTCGGAGCTCGCCTCACCCCCATTTTCAAGGGCGAGGCGAAGCCTCCAGGCTCTGCTCACCGCAGCACGCAAGGCGTCGCCTAAGGCGAGCGCCCAATGATATCTATGATTGTAATATAGAGTTTATAAATTGTGAATATAGAGTTCAAAATTGTATATAGAGTTGTAAATGTATATTAGAATCTAGCAATTGTGAAATTCAATTCTAAAATTGTGAATATAACAGTTCTAAAAATGTGAATATAGGAGTTCAAAGAAATTAGGATATAGAGTTCTGTAATTTTTGTAATATTGAATCTAAAATTGTGAATATTCATTCATAAAATTGTGAATATAAGAATTCTAAAATTGTGTACTATAGAACGTTCAAAATGTAATATAGAAGAATGATTTTAGCCAAACGGCAGTTCACGGCAATCAGAATGGAACAATTTTTTTTAATTCAAATGGGCGTCGTTTTGAAGCAAAACAACTCCATTTTGAGCTCGGGTCTAATACTGACAACATAGATTTCGCAACATATTGATTATGGGTTACTCTCCTAACCAAGTACGACAAGATCTACCTGCTGAGCAAGAGTAGTTCATCCTTTAAGCAGGAAGAAATCAGACTCAACATCAAAACCCTATGCAAGCTATGAAAGATATAACTACCATACGGGTACAGATTTTTGCTGCCCTAGGATTTTTTGTAAGCAGGGTGCTTACCATTAGTCCATTAGTGCATTGAGAAGATTAGCATCTTGTGTTCATGAGCTTGTTCCTTGAATTCTCAAACCTTCTATGTCAACTTGCATATCCAGGGATAGATGCGAACAACTTTGAGATCAAAACTTCTATGATCCAATTGGTTTAAGCAAACCAGTTTGGTTGGTCAAGGATGGAAGACCTGAAGGCTCATATCATGCATTTTGATAGGATATACCAAACACTCAAGATGATTAGAGTGACAACTAACACTATCAAACTTCGTTTATTTCCATATTCACTTAGAGCTCAAGCAATCGATTGGCTTATTTCATTTGGACCGAATCATTTCAACACTTGGGAGCAGCTATATCAAGCTTTATGCAAGAATACTGTCTACCTTCTAGGGCCGCTAAACTTAAGAAGCAGATATAGAATTTCCAGCAATTTGGAAATGGGAGCTTGTATGAGGCCTAGAAGAGATTCAAAGAGTTAACGCGGCTGGAAAACAGCGATTTTCCGACCACCGAAAAGTGGTCGAAAATCACTATAATCACGACGGAAACCACTGTTCGATCACTTTTCCAACCACTTTAGGGATCCGGAAAAACGCTAGTCGAAATTCCAACCACTCTATCAAGTGGACGGAAGTTCCGACCACAATAAATAGGTGGTCGAACATTTTTGGTCAATTGCGAAAGGGGGCTGACCATCTATTTCCGTCCATTTTACGGTCGGAATTCCGACCACCCACCAAATGGTTGGAAATCACAATCCGTTGACTATAAGGAATTGCAAGTTTCCGACCACCATTTGGTCGAAAATATCTATCTCTTACATTTATGAAATTGTGATTTCCGACCACCTGTGGTCGGAAACCAAGTGTCAAAAAATTTTTTATAAAAAGAATTTCACTGTTTTTAATTTACCCTGCAATAATAATTTTTTTGAAAATAAAAATACTTTTATAACAATGTAAATCACCAAAAACTAGCAATTTTATAATAATGTTACTTCACATTTCCAAAAAAGTAGCTACTTCACATTTCAAAAAGTAGTAGCTACTTTACAATTCTAAATATTTTCACCATTTACAGCTAGCACAAGTACTTAGTCAAAAAAAAAAGTAGCTACTTCACATTTCAAAAAGTAGTAGCTACTTTACAATTCTAAATATTTTCACCATTTACAGCACAAGTGCTTAGTCAAAAGATTACGCTGGAGATTAGGTAGCATCATTCACATTGATATTATCTAAACCAATACCACTGCTTTGATTGCTATGAGCTGTAGGAACAACAGATTGTAGTAATTCTGGATGTGCACCACTTAACAACTCCATAATTCTCTTGTTTTGCTCCAAAATCTCCTTGTTGCTTTGCTCCAATTGTTTAATTCTCTCCTCACAAGCTGCATGTGAGGATGATTTTCCATATGTAGATTTTTTTCGCCTTGCCACCTCGGGGAAGTAATGTTGGGTACTTGATTCAAACCCAAAAACAGAACCTCCCTTCTTCAAGCCACCTGTTGCCTCATACCAAATAGTTGTTGGTTCAAGTTCTGGTTGAGTTTGTTGTTTTTCATTTCAATCCCTATATAATAACAATTAAATCAGAAATTAGAATTAAGTACAAATCAATTTATAGAAAATTTCAGTAGGGCATTATTCCAGTAAACTGGGAAAAGAATAATTCCGAGTAAAGGAAACTTGGGATTAATTACTCCAGTTCATTGGAATTGAAATTAATCCAGTAAAGGGAACTGGAATTAATTACTTCCAGTTGTTTGAATATTCCAGTGAACTGGAATAATTAATTCAGTAAACTGAATGTTCCAGAATGAACTAGGGAAAGAAAAATTCATTTTTAGATTAGTCAATATTCGATCAATCATTAAATAGAAGAAAAATTTTCCAAATGCTAAACAATATAAGCAAATCATTTTCTAGTATATAGAGGACACATACAAGTTATCAATTTTAATATACAATACTCATAATAAGCTAAGGTTACTCAACCTATGTGCAAAGGATAAAACCTAACAGTGAATCCACACTTCAAGCTTAAACTAGTTATCTTAATGGGTCAATGGTAATCAAATAGATTATAGGAATTGAAGATTCTCACCACGACTTTTGGCCTTGTGCACACAAACCATCGTGTTTTCGTTGTTGAGCTTTGGAACAAGATTGCATGGGGATGGTCCTCTCCAAACTTTTCTTTCTATCCAACATCAATAAACCAAACATTAATGTTGTTGTTAAACTTTAAATTGTATTTAGATATTAATTATTAAATGACTTACTAATCTTCGCATGTGGGCTCGGTCATTGGGATTGAACCTCCAGTATGCAACGAGGGTCCCATTCCACTGCAATCTGAATTTCTATTTTTCTTGTTCTTCTCGGATAGCGCTTTGAATGCGTCCGTCTCCCAAAGTCTTTGAATATTGAGCCAGAACCGAAGGATCCATCCATTTGCGGTGATGATTTACCTTTTTTCAAGTTGAATGCACACTTAATTAAAAACTTCAATTCCAATATAAACTTTGCTAGATTACTAGAATAATTCCAATACAAACAGAAATTAATTAAAAATTCCATTTTACTTAAACTGGAGATTCAAGTAAACTGGAATAAATTGTTAGTTTACTGGATTCCCAGTTGGTTAGTTTACTGGAATTAATTCCAATAAATTCCAGCAAATTGTTTCTGTGATGATTTACCTTCTTTCAATTTTAAGCGCACTTGTCCCAACGTGTCGCTAAGTCTTTTGAGGAGCATTTTATAATTCTATATTATTTTCCTGATAACTGCTTCATCTTCTGGATTCCATTTACAGAATTTCTTTGATAAAAAAAATAAACAAATTGAAATTAGTAAACATAATAAGAACTCTTGTCCCAATTCTAGTTATAATGTAATTTACCTTGTATTCATTAAAACCAAATATCCTTTATACTTTGAGTGCACTTCTGAACGTCTTGTAAGCCTCCGGAAGTACCGAGTAATGCTTTCTATGATCTTTCTATTGCCCATCGAAGGTCCAACCTAAAAGAAAATGGCAAACTCAGAAAATTCTTTCTTGTTGTAAATCATGTAAAGAAATATTTTACTTGATATCTAAAATATGCACACCAAAAAATTATTAAAATACGTTCCATGCCAATAACGATTAAGATCCTTTGTCGGTTGGATCTTAGATGTGCGTTGAAGGTGTTGTTGTCATTTTGGGGTAAGTATCCTCCTTCAAACAGCTGAGTTTGAAGTGCAATGCATCATAGTATTGCTCAAATCACTTCAGCACCTATCGGGTTGTGCGAAGGTTGGACACACGTGACATTATTTCTTGAATACATTGTGAATAACTTAGGCTTCGAAATGGCAAGAACAGGAAGATGTCCAGTTTTGCTTGCAAAATTCAATGAATAGATAAAAACTAAATGCAGATATATAGGACCAATCTGTAAATCAATCCTTAAAAATGTAAAGAAGCAATGTCAAAAAACTGTGGGAGTAAAATCTTTTCATGCTTCAATTAAATAAATAATAAACACCAAAGAATATCAGAATGGCTATCACCCATAAGACACGAAAAACAAATACAATTTAAAAATGAAAGACTGCAAATTTATACAAAGTTAAGAGTTGTATCTGCGCAACAAGAAGCTCGATTGATTATAAGTGACTCTTCATCTAATTGCATGCTCCAACTAGAAACACATAAATATAAAGGCCAAAAGGACAATGACTAAACTACAGTTTAGGATTGGGGAAGGACACTGGACAATTCATTAAAAAAAATGGCATTTTTTTTTTTACGTTTTAAACAATAGTGTGTTTTTTTTAAACACTGGACAGATTCATTAAAAAAAAAGAACAGTAGAAGTGGTGTTTTTGTTCTTCTCTCTAGTCCGCTTTTATGATATATCAATCCTTTCTTACACAACACAGAGAATAAAAAAATTGAACTTTGGCTTATGTCTGGACAAAATTACTACCAAACAGAAATGTTCCTATACTCCAAATCAGAAAAAGGTTGTAAACGTTAAAATTCCTTATTTTTATGGAGTTCCTCATTCCCAAAGTTACATAAGCCAAACAAAAAAGACTACTTTCTGGGAACCATGAAAGAACAAGGAAAGTAAAAAGGATGACATAAGAAGAATAAAATGGAAATCACAGAGGAATAGTGTACAAAGAACAAATCCCACTTTGTTTATCTTTAGTTTCGACGGATTAATCCTTAACCCGATTAGAGGTAAAATAATAAGTAGCCTCATGGTTCCCAGATTCCCACCACACTTTTAGCATATGCCAGAAAAAAGCCATCTTTCTCAAAATTGAAGAGGAAACATCAAGCAAATATATTATATAGTAACAGAAACGAAAACCAGTGATGAACTGAAAAGAATACAGTAGAGCATATCAATGATATTAGAATCCAAACATGCAGATTTCTGAAACTGTGAAGCATCATAAATGGAAAGCAGGGCGGAACCAAGGAATTGTTGGTGCGGGGCAAATAAATTGAGGTGATAATAGCGATGAACTGAGAATAATATAACTGCGATTATTTTAAAAAAAAACATAATTTTAGAAACATGAATCTGAAAATAAAAAAAAAAAAGAAATATGGTATAAGCCATATTTTTGGCAATACACTATTTCAAGATGAAAATTTTTGAGCATGTTAGACATATGTGATGTGTATTTCAAGAAAAAGAAATCAGTATTTTTTGCCAGGACTAGTTGTGAACTGTGAATCAAATAAGATTTTGAAAGCTTATTTTAAAAGTTTTTGTTTGGAGAGTGCATATACTTTATTTGGTGAAGCAATCGTTATGCTGTGGAACCGTGTTCTATGTTCATATAAGAAATTAATATGTTTATATTATAAAGCTATATATTCATAATTTTTCAACTTCATTTTCATAATTATTGAACTCTATATTCACAATTACAGAACTCATGTTCATAATTAATGAACAATATGTTCGTAATTATAAAGCTATATATTATAGTTTTTTAACTCCATATTCACAATATTGAATCTCTATGTTCATAATTACAAAACTATATGTTCATAATTATGTTCACAACTCTATGTTAATAATTATAGAACTATATATTTCATAATTTTAAACTATATATTCATAATTATGAACAGTTTTAGAACTATGTCCACCTTACAAGGTGAACACCGTTCCACAAAACATAATTTGCCTTGGTAAAGGGGCCAAAAAAATAATAATATACTATTAAACATTTTTTTTTTGGGAAGGGGGCCAAGACCCAAGACACACAATTACAGTTTTCCCCTAAAAATTCTCTACTCATATTAGTGTTAATTAAAAAATAATAATTTGGGGGGAGGGGGGCCAAGGCCCCTGCACCAACAATGTCCCTCCGCCCCTGATGGAAAGAAACAATTTTTTTTCTCACCAAACACCAAAACCAAATTGCAAGGGAGGACGAAAAAAAGGCACAGAGAAGAGGGGACTCAGAGCAACTTTGCATTGTATATGGAAGGTTCCCATCTACACCAACAATTTAACAAGACAACTCTATAATTTAATTCTTGCATCACACTTTTGTAAACAATTATCATTATTTATTATTAAAAAAAAAAGTAACAGAGCAACAAACGGAAATGGATGTTCAGATGTGTAAAAATATGGTAAAACCCCAACTCTAGAAGCACATAAAAATTAGAAACTCATAAAGCCAATCCTTAAACATCATAGTAAAACCCTAACTCTAGAAGCACATAAAATTAGGAGGGAAAAGAGCATGAATACTTACTTCACTTAAGCATAGGTGAGGCGAATGAGCACGCCGATGTGCGGTCGCACTGGGCAGAAGGAATTTGGTGAGGAGGAGGAGGAGGACGGACTGGCAGTGAGTGTGGGAGAAGGAGAGCACTTTTGGGGGAGAGAGGTACACACGGTCCCCACTTTTTTGGTGAAAAATTTTCAGCAATTGGCGCTATAAGTGAGGGGAGGAGGGGAGGAAGCTGCGAAATTATTGATTATTAATTATTATTCATATTATTATTTTATTATATTATTATTATTTAATTATAGTTATATATGATATATGAGTATATTTATGTATAAATATATATATATTTAACATAAAAGAAATCATAAATCAAACAAAATTAATTATATCAAAGTAAAAGTTGTTAAGCAAAATAAAACACATATCAAACACTTAATTAAATAGACATTGAAATTAAAAATCACCCTCTGCATTGTCGAATTCGTCATTATCAGCTCATCATCAAGATCTTCACTATCATCTCTTCAGAATCATCATCACTTTTCAATTTCTTCATTATCCTCTTCTTCTGAATCTTCATTTTGGACACCTTGGTCGGACCATGATTTTCACTTTGAGGTAGTTCAACTTCATCATTTTAATGATTCGTGCACTAACTCTTCACATCATGTTGAATACTATTGACTCTCTCATATGTAGGCAACGGTGGTTATCCTGTTGATATGGTACGCACTGTACAATAGGCCCTCATAGGGCGACATCAAACACTACCCACATTCACTTTCTCTCTTATACCTCGTGGGTATGGAATATAACCAGCTTGACATTGCGCTTTGGTGCAATGATAAAATGGTCATACCCTATATCGATTTTATTCGTAGTGCACCTCACGATACCTTATTCAAATTGAATCGTGACTCGAATATTACGGTGTTGGGGTCAAACCCTCACACTTAAAGAGAAACAACCTTTTTAGATTGGATGAATTTGGATACTCAACGCTCAACAACTCTTGCAACGTGCCAAAAAAATTTGATTCAAAGTTGTGCTAAACCCGTGCCTTAATAGGCACGCGTCCATAGTTAGAAGTCGACTTCTACCGGCAATATGGTCAGTCTGAAACTTGAACCATAACAAACACGATCCAGTGTATGGTGCCAAACATTCCATTATCGTTCCAAGTGCAAATCACGAGGTCATTGTACCCACATTTTCATTGGCTTACATACCTAAAAATGAATATCAAAGAATAATGTCATAAAATAAAAAAAAAGTTAATAATAACAACAAAATAAATCAAGAATGACAAAGCACATTAACTCTTACGTATTCTTTAAACCAATGTGCAAAATTCCTTCAATTTCATCGTCTACATCTTGATCAGTACAACCAGGATTGAGCCGTCGTAAACCATTTTCATACTCCTACAATAGTGAAATTAGATATATATACATTTGAAACCAACATTAAAACCAAAAATAGAGCACGCATACCTTAAAATAGGTTGAACCTCCTCACAATTCAGTAACACATATTGATGAGCGGCGAACTGTTCTTATGCACTCAAAAATCTTGTTTCTCTCTTGCCCATCGACCGACCTGGTCGATTAAATATTGCAAAAGTAACTGGCAAGTTAGGATCAATGCCGCCATCATTTAGGTTACGACCTATTCTTGTTCTTCTACTTTGCACATCATCGTCCAAAATAAAGTGATGCAAAGTGTGTTGCCTCTTCCAGCATATATTGCATCAGCAATTGAACCTTCAACATGTCTCTTATTTTCATTTTGGACTTCAAGTGGTTGAGAAATCTTTCAAATGGATACATCCAACGATATTTACTGGGCCACCTAATCGTGCTTTCATAAGGAAGATGGACAGGCAAGTGTTCCGGCAGTCAAATAGTGCTGGGGGGAAAAATCGTTCTAACTGACACAACGTTAAAACAAATCGATTTTTCCATTTCACATATTTTTGTCCACACGTAAGGATGTAGAGCAAAGATTTCGAAAAAATGCACTTAACTCAGTTAAAAGGCTCCAACAACAACTTGGTAAAAAACATGAAGGCTACAGGTAAAAGAACTGCATAAAATATGACAATCGTGACTTTTCATCCCAATTAATTTAGAAGATGTAGAATCAACACATGTAGCCAAATTAGAAGAAAACCCATCCGGTAACTTCAAAGTCTTTAACCACTCATAAACAGCCAATTGATTAGTACGGTGCAAACTGTAGCTCGCCTTGGGCATAAGAAAACGTCTATTATGTTCCACCAAACTCAAGTTGTGGCCTATTACTACATCCTTCATATCAAGACGTGCACTAGGTGTGTCCTTATTTTTTGTTTTGCCTTTGACGTCCATAACTGTGTGAAAGATTGTTGTCAAATACATTTTCTCTCTATATGCATCAATATCAAGGTTATGACGTAGCAAGTTATCCTTCCAATAAGTTAAATCCCAAATATGCTCCTTTTTTCCAATTGTGTGACTGTCCAAACCCATCAATGCGTCAATTGGACCATCAATAATCCTTGGGATATTTTCCAAACAATGAAACAATTCATGCCCTGTCATAATTGGTGGAGTATTGATTTCTCTACCCGTCGGTTTGACAAAGGCATCTCGATTCTTCCTCCAAGGAGTGATTCATTGGAAGGAATTGACGGTTGACAATCAAACCAACATGTTTTATGACCATTCTTCAAGTAAAATGATTTAGATACTGAAGACATAAGGACATGCTAGTTTTCCCGACTGTCTGTCATCCAGATAACCATTACCGTACGCAGGAAAGTCATTGATGGTCCACATTAACGCAGCTTGCATCATAAAATTTTTTCAGTGATGATCATAAGTTAAGACACCTGTTCCCATAACAACTGAAGTTCATTAATTAAAGGCTGCAAATAGACATCAATATTGGTTTTTTGGGTTCTTTTCCCAGGAATAATACATGTTAAGAATGTGTATGGTGTAGTCATACACATTGAAGGTGGGAGATTATACGGAACAACCATAACAGGCCAACAAGAGTATGGCTTCGCATTGAAACCAAAAGGAGAAAATCCATCAGAACATAAGCCCAATCTCACGTTTCTAGATTGCTGCAAATCAGGAAACCTTCTATCAAAGTGCTTCCATGCTTCACCATCTGAAGGATGACACATAATACCAGGTTCGCGGCGATTTTCATAATGCCCACCGCATGTGTGAAGCAGAGCTATGTGATGCATACAATCGTTGCAATCTAGGGATGAGAGGAAGGTAATGCATTCTTTTGCGTGGCACATCTTTGCCACGAGTACATCTAGGTGGCATGGTTTAAATCTTGGTCACCACAAAACTTACAGTGCTTGTCATTTATTTCAGACTTATAGTACAACATACAACTGTTTACACAACAATCAATCTTCTCATGTCCACAGACCAAGCTTTGTAAGTAATTTTTTGGCAATCATAATACCTGTTAGGTACTCGATTATCGGGACCCATCAAATGATTTAATATACTCAAATATCTTATCCATTGTAGCTGCGGTATATTAAAAGTTGTCTTGATATTCATCATCCTTAATGTATATGCCAGCTCTGTTTCTTCACTAACATTCATTGTAAAGGTTGTCTCGCAGCATTTAACAAATCATAGAAGTTTTGTGCACTAATATGTGGCTCTTCATCTTGGTAACTCTCGGCATTTAGTGGGAAAAATGATGGACCAGATGCATCAAAAATCATTTGTTCATATCGATTATTTTCACTAGGGCCCTCATTCATATTTGGTTGTATTGAGGGGGGAAGCTCACCGTGACACGTCCAAACCCAATAATTCGGTTCAAAACCCTTCTTATAAAAATGAACACGAACATCATCTGCAAACAAGTGTACTCTATTCCTACACTTACTACATGGACACCTAATCTGCGTTGAAACCTCGTAACCATGAAGTCTGCTTGCATAATTATAAATTCCTCAACACCGACTAAAAACTCATTAGTGTACCCCCTTCTTCCTGGTAATAATTGGTTATACATTCATTTTCGATGTTCAGGTATATTAGCCATGTAAACAACTCCAAAAAGTATATACAATACAAATGCAACATATATAAATAATTTAAATTATTATATTGACATACAAATAATAAATACACAACATATAAATTAAAATTCAATATTAAAAAAAATCATAAATATACAAATAATTCTAAACACAAACATAACTAAATAAACAAATTTTACACACACATATGTATAAATAAGCACACTGCATAAATAAATAAATTTAAAATGTATTCACAAAAATATATACATTATACTAATAATAAATACACAATATATATATTATATTATATAGTATATATATATATATATATATATATATTATACTATTAAAATTCAATATTAAAATCATAAATATACAAATAATTTTAAACACAAACATAACTAAATAAACAAATTTTACACTAGTTCTTTTCTCTCTAGGGTTTCTAGAGCTTTCTCCTCCACTAGGGTTTCTAGGCTTTTCGTACGTTTCTTCTTGGTTTTCTGATCGGTGATTGCCGATTTGCGATCTGGTTCCTTGTTTGTGATCGATGGCGACGACGAATGAAGGGGGAGGTGGCGGCCATAACGCGAAGCTGGGCGGATATCGCCCTCGATGATGAAGAAGACGTTGTGTTCGCTCCGGCTGGTGCGGCGTAAGGTGGAGGCCAACCGGAAACGGAGTAGTCGTGGGGAATGGTCGGCAGGTTCCTAACAACGAAGATAATAAAGTGGAATACATGCGGCAAGTGATGTCATCTGTTTGGCAACCGGTAAGGGGGGTGCAGGTTTCGGAAGTTCAACCAACTTGTTTCTCTTTATTTTCTACCATGAGACAGACGTGGAATATGTGTATGATGAGGGTCCGTGGTCGTTCAGTAATCATTCACTTGTTTGTAAAAGAGTTCCGGATGGGGTTTACCGATTGATGTGGCGCTAGACGCGATTGATCTCTGGGTACAGGTGCATGATCTACCACTGGGATATACGGGGGTACCGATTCTTGAGCAGATTGGAAACTTCATTGAAACTTTTGTGAAGTTGGATGATAGATTTATTGGAGCTCCGTGGTTAACATATTTTCGGATTAGGGTTTCAATCCCTGTGGATAAACCGATTAAAAGAAGGATGAAGTTGCTGAAACGTGACAAGACTACATACTGGGTCAATTTTAAGTATGAGAGGCTGCACACTTTTGTTTTTGTTGTGGTATGCTGGGGCATTCGTATAAGTTCTGTTTGAAGGCACGAGAGGCGAGGATACCGGGTGGAACAATATCCGTACTCTGCGGATTTAAGGGTTGGGGGGAATAAGGGACCACGAGAGGTAGGTGATCCGTGGTTGATCCCGTTCGGCGGCAAACCGAAGGCACTACCGGCGTCGGGGTATCCGGCACGGCGACCGACGGTGGGGGTGGACCCGAGGGAGGAGGCGATAGGAGGGAGGGGAGGAGGTGGCCGTGATGGCTAAGCGCCGCCGGGAGCAGGAGGGAGTAGTACTGATGTGGGCGATGCTAGACAGTTCAAAAAACTTGTTCACGGCGGGTTCTGGATCACAGACCGCCCAAGCCAATGAGTACGCTGAGTTGGAACTGCCGTGGCTTGGGTAATCCACGGACAGTTCGCGAGGTAGTGGACATGGTGTCCCGTAAGCAACCCGACTTTGTATTTCTGATAGAGACTAAAGTGGCAAGAGATCATGCGGAGCGACTTCGTGTTACGATAGGGTTTGAGGGGTTTGTTCTATGTTGATAATGATGGCTTAAGTGGAGGGGTTAGCGTTATTATGGAAGAAGAATAATACGGCAAGATTACTCAGTTACTCGAAGAGCTATGTTGATATTGAGGTAACTATGACAGGTATCCATGCTGGAGGATGACATGTTATTACGGCTACTCAGAGCGTAGTCGCCGTGCGAGTCTTGGGACTTGTTGAAGGACTTTTGTGCGAAATCGGATCTCCCATGGATCGTGGTGGGGGATTTCCAATGACTTACTATACCAGTATGAGAAGAGGGGAGGAAATCTGCACCCGAATAGCCTCTTACGGGTTTTGGAGAAACACTGGAAGACTGTGGTCTAGGGCAACTGCCGATGGTGGGGTATCCATACCTGGGAAAAGGGAAGGGAACTGTGAATTGGATTGAGGAGAGGTTAGACAAGGTGCTGGTGACAGATGAGTGACGTAACGTGGTTCCCCATGCAAGAGTCACGAATCTGAGGACCAGAAAGTCGGATCATTCAGCTATTTTCTGTGGAATTCATGAGGGAGTGGAGGTGAGGGGAGCGAGAAGGAGGGGTTCCTTTTTAGATGGCCTGGTTGTATGATGAGGGATGTAGGGGGGTTGTGGAGCAAGCATGGAATGAGGAGAGGGCAGGGGTTGCAAGATTGTATTCAGTACTGTGGAAACCGGTTAACACGCTGGGGTGGTGATCGGTTCCATTAGTATGGGAAACAGATTATAAAGCTGAAAACGGGACCAGGAACATTTGAGGGTCGTACTGACGCGGCCCTCATTTGCTGAATTCCAGCACATTGAGACACTTTTGAGCAGAACGGAAGCACAGGAGGATGCATACTAGAGGCAGAGAGCCAAGCAGCACTGGCTCAAGGAGGCTGACACCAATACGAAATTTTTTCACAGGTATGCCTCCCACCGTAAGAAAAAGAATACTATATCTAAGATAATGAATGACAATGGGGATTGGTTGGAAGGGGAACTTATGAGGAAAAATATTTTGGATTATTTCAAGAATATTTTCACCTCTGGGACTCCGGGGACAGGGGAGGAATTTTTTGAGATGGTAGAGAAACGGGTATCACAGGCACAGAATGACTATTTATTACAGCTCTTTACAGTGGAGGAGGTGAAGGATGCATTGTTTGCGATGTATCCTGATAAGGCTCCGGGCCCGGATGGAATGAATCCGGGTTTTTATAAGCATTTTTGGGATGTAGTGGGAGGGGATGTGGCGAGCTATGTGATAAATTGTATTGAAAAGTGATGAACTTCCGCCTGACTTAAATAATACGGATATTGTTCTAATTCCAAAGAAGAATAACCCGGAGTTGGTAACGGACCTGCGCCCTATTGCTCTTAGTAATGTGTCTACAGGAATAATTACGAAGATGATATCTAGTAGAATGAAACCATTGATGGATAGTATAATATCTAAGTCACAAAGTGCTTTCATTCCGGATAGGTTGATAACGGATAATATTTGCTAGCAGCGGAGGTAGGATTTTTTGAACAAAAAGCAGTGTGGATTAGGGGGATGGGGCACACTTAAGCTAGACATGGCAAAAGCTTTATGGACCGGGATGGAGTGCCCTATTCGTAACATGATGATGGCGTTGGGTTTCATAGGAATGGGTGGATTTGGTTATGAAATGTGTAACTACGGTTTCCTACAGTATCCTGGTGAATGGCTCTAGAAGTGATCCAATTATACCTACTCGTGGGCTGAGACAGGGAGATCCGTTATCCCCATATTTATTTATTATATGTGAAGAGGGACTTTCACTTATGTTGCAACAGGCTAACAGGGAGGGCTGATTCATGGATGTAGGGTTGCAAGGAGGTGCCCCCCAAATTTCTCATTTGTTCTTTGCGGATGACAGCCTATTGTTTTTCAAAGCTAAGGAGGAGGAGGCGCATGAGATTAAGAGATGTCTTACAGCATATGAGAACCTATCCGGACCAGGTAGGATGGCAATGGGGCGGGGTGGGTGCGGGGATATATCCCCCGCCCCCGCACCCGCATTCCCAATCCACTCCCCGCACCCGCACCCGCACCTGCGCGGGTAATGAAATTCCTACCCCATACCCGCCCCCACGGGGATTTGCGGGTGCGGGTAATACCCAACCCGCAACTCTAATTATTAATATTACACTTAAATTTAATAAAGAAATTTAAACTACAATTCTTATTATCACATGGATTTTTTTTTATAAGTTTGAAATAACTCTAAAATTTAATAAGAGCCAATGAAGTTAATCCTTAATTGGAACTAAAAATTGTTGGTAGTCATATATATAGTATTCGTAATTTATGTATTACTTCTATTATTAAATTTGTCATTGTTTTCCAATTTCAATTAACAAAAAACTAAAAGAAAAGTTTAAATTTCATAAATATTTTAAATATAATAATAATAATACATAAACTATTATAATAAATGGCTACTAATAACAATGATATATATATATAAGTGCGGGTGCGGGGCGGGGCGGGGATACTCCCCCCGCACCCGCCCCCCATACCCGCGGGGTATACAAAAACTCCCCCCATAACCCGCACCATTACCCAAAATTGTGCGGGGTATTTTAAAACCCGTAGGGCGGGGATTGCGGGGAACCCATTGGGTGCGGGTAGAATTGCCATCCCTACGGACAGGTGGTCAATTACCACAAGTCGATATATTTATAGCAAAAATACAGGAACTGTTGACAGGATAATGTGGCTCAGGTTTTTGGGGTAACTCAGGCCCCGGAATTGCAAATATTTGGGTCTCCCTCTTTTGTTGGAAGGATATAAGAGGCATCCTTTGCTTATATTGAAGATAAAATACACCAAAGGATTGGGTCTTGGAATAAAAGTATTACTATCTCAAGCAGGGAAAGAGATACTCTTGAAAAGTGTGGCTCAATCCATGCCTACCTTCTCAATGAGTGTTTTTCTATTACCACTATCAGTCTGTACAGCAATTGAGAGGACCATGAATAGATATTGGTGGGATTCGGGAGGTGAAAGACGAATACACTGGATGCTTGGATAAACTTTGTGTCCCAAAGAAACGGTGGGTGCTGGATTAAGGATTTTACGGGGTTAATCTGGCAATGTTGGGGAAGCAGGCGTCCGAATGCTCACCAAACCTGACTCTTAGTGTGCTCGTGTTTATAAAGCCTGGTATTTCCTTAGAGAAACGTTTTTTGATGCACAGGTAGGAAATAACCCCAGTTCTGTTGGCGGAGTATTATGGCAGCAAAGAGCTAATTTGTAGTGGGGTCAGGCGAAGGATAGGAAATGGGAATCAACGTTGTGTATGGACTCACCCATGGTTACAGGATGAGCACGACCCTATGATACAAACGGAGATGCCAGTACAATTACGAGGGGATGCCAGTACAATTACGAGGGCCAGAGTAATGGGGTTGATTGACCAACAAACAGGAACATGGATAAGGACCATTCTAACAGAATTTATTCCAACCTGATGATATAGAAAGAATAATGAAATACCTGTCTCACTGACTATGTGATATGTGGTATTGGCGATGGGGACCCAAAAGGGCTATATTCTGTGAAGAATGGGTACAGGCCGGATAGTGGGAGACTATGAGAATGCAAAGGGGAGTTTATGAGAATTGGTTGGCTTTATGGCGACTCAAATACCCCAAATGGAGAATGTTTCTTTGGAGAGGCTATTTGTGATATATTACCCACTACTGCAAACTGCATAAAGAGGGTAGATGTGAGCCCTTATGGTGCCATGTGTTGGGATATTCACAAGAGGATACAAGCATGCTTTATCTTGTGTGACTATGCAAAAAACATTTGGGAACAATCTAACCTTCCAATCGCCCAACATTGTCACAAATGTTTTCATGTTTGGTTTGAGGAACTTCAAAATGTTTTAGATTCTGATGGAAGTTAGTATGCAGCATCAATTTTATACAACATTTGGAGAGCACGAAATCGACAGTATGGGAAGCATGCCGCCACGCCACACTCGTATAATCCGAGCGTGCCGTGGCCGCCAAGGATGCGTGGCGTCTTTGCACGCCCGGTACGCCAGCCAGCATCAGTTACCCGTCGATGCCCATACCACCACTGCCGACATGGCGCAAGGCACTGCTATGAATGCCCAGGGTGCTGCCGCCGGGAAACTGCCATGATGGCCGAGAATATTGTGCCAAATTTGAGAAGGTGTCGGGTCGATGCAGGATATCTACACGACACGGGAAGGGCCACCGTAGGGCGGTTTTGTTCAGTGCAAACGGAGAAATATATCGCCTTCAATGCACCGTTATCAACTTGTTTCACCACTTTGGCCGAAGCCTTAGCATGTAAAGAGGCTTGTATCATGTTGAAGGGAAGAGGGAGCAGGAATAGTTGAGTTATTACACGGATTGCTTGACATTGCAACACTATCTTGCTACACGGACTGCTGCGTTCGCTTCCTATGTGGGCTTGATGCTATTGACGACTGCAGGCAAATTGCCACTTTATTTCAGTACTGTTCGTTCAAATTTATTCCTAGATCAGAAATTATATTATAGCCACTTCGCATAGCTACGGCTATCCGCAACATATTGCTATGTATTGGATAGCCACCCACCAGACATATTATCAAGCGTTTATCTAATGAAGCACCCATATATTTTTCAAAAAATAAACAAATTTTACACACACACGTGTATATATAAGCACACTACATAAATAAATAAATTTAAAATATATTCACAAAATATATACAAAAAATTAAAGCTAGATCTACAAAACAAATCGACATAAATAGAAATTTTAAAAATATATACACATACCTTAGCTTGATTTCAACACTATAGTGAAAATCTCCTGCAAAAAAAAAAATAAAAGAATACAAAAAGGTTCAAACTAATTACTAGATCTATAAAAAAAAAATGATATAAATGGAATTTTAAGTATATATATACATACCTTACTTGATTTCTACACTATTGTGAGTGCTTTAGCAAAAAACATTCACCAAGCATGAAGAAATCTGTGAAAAGAGTAAGAAAAGAAAAAGAAGAGAAATATGGAAACTGGGCAGAAAGTTTGCTGCGCAGGGTAAGTATAAAGAAATTTCCGACCACCGACAAGTGGTCGAAAAAAGTCAATTTTTAAAATAATAGCCAACGAACGTTCCGACCACTATTGGTAAGTGGTCGGAAGTTTCCATCCACTTACCAATAGTGGACGGAAACTTCCGACCACAAACGTGGTCGTAATCCATCCGGACAGGGGGTGGAAGAATGTGTAATAACTTACCGACCACTTTTCGTGTGGTCGCAAATTTCCGTCCACTATTGGTAAGTGGTCTGAAGTTTCCGACCACTCTAGCACTTGACGAAAAACGGCAAAAATTCAACTTTTACGACCATTTTTTTGAGGTGGGCGGAAAAGTAGTCGGAAAATCGCTGTTTTCCAGCAGTGATAATAAGGTAATGTCATAGAAATTTGTTGACTTCGGTGATTTCATTTCATCGTTTTATGAAGGACTGTTAGACAAAGTCAAAGCTATCATGGATGCATCCTCAATTGGAGGAATATTCTTGGATATGACTGATGAACAAGGAGGACAACTCATTGAGATGATAACTGCTAATACTATTTATTGGTACAATGAGAGAGTAGAACTTTGTAAGGAAATAATCCAAGAATGAAATACAACAAGCCTATAGATTACGAATGGATTTTGTCGCAATTCCGTCACAAAACGCGATTCGCGACAAACTTTTGCGTTTTCGTGGCGGAATTCTTCTGTTGCGAATATCGATTTTTCTTGCAGTGTTATGTGAATCGGGTCTATCATAACCAAGTAGGAATATATACAAAATCGGGTGTAAGAATAATAATAATAATAATAATAATAATAATAAATAATATAATAATAATAATAATAATAATAATAATAATAATAATAATAGATATATAATAATAATAATATAATAATAATAATATAGAAGGCTGAAAGTTGATAACCTCATCCTCACCAAGTACGAATTAAAAAAAGAACTAAATACTAAAGAAAATCAAGGAGCTTTACCGAAAGACCCAGATCCAAGCCAGATACATAGTATGATATCAAACCGAACACAGGAAGTGTCCAACAGCACTTCGACACGAAGAAGAATAAGCGTGCTACCTATTGCCACAAACTAGGACACATCAAAGCTCACTAACTACAAAAGACAAAATGACTAATATTCATCTATGGTATCAAAACAAACTAGCATATGGCCATCGCATAAGCACCAAATATATCTTTAATAAGTGAAGTTTTAGATCTAATAGGAGTTAGTGACAGCACAAAGACCAAACGTGATAATCTGCGAACATACTAATCATCGAAAGGATTAAATAAGAGAGAGTTAAATTACCTAGTCTCTTTATGCGTAATCTATTCCTATAAGATAACTCTGAGTCTCTACTAGAGTGTCTCAGCAAGAACTAGATTTGTATGACAAGTCTAACCTGTAAAAGTCATTACAGAGGAATATAATCGTTTAGAGACCCATCCAGTACAATAATAGTGCGATTGCTGCATGTCACTGGGTTGTTGTCTCTGGATGACTGTGTGTTGGTTAATATCATGTGGTAAATTATTGCTCACCAATGGTACCAAACATTATAATTGAAATGGGTACCAGAATATGGGGTCTACCCTGTCAAGTTATAGTTGTGTTTCAGATATGCTATCCT
Organism: Ipomoea purpurea; assembly: GCA_009835305.1. NCBI lineage: Eukaryota > Viridiplantae > Streptophyta > Magnoliopsida > Solanales > Convolvulaceae > Ipomoea > Ipomoea purpurea. Next base: position 43,042 of record VALG01012853.1, read on the forward strand.
TTACAAACATCATCTTATCATAGTCTCATTCTCACATCCTGTACAGTTCGTAAACACTCTAGACCATCTAGAACGACATGAATCTCTAAAGAATAAGAGAGTTTTATAGTCTTTACGATCTCCAATGTGCTAATAGCTGTGGATTTTTAGAGCATCCATCAATCACCAGATGCTGTGCAAGTCATGTATGGGTCTAACACAAGGTCACAAACAAATGCTACACAGATGTATACATTTCTTCATCTTGAGCATAAGGGGGAGGGGGGGCTAGAGATACTTATCCTCTTGTTTGCATGACCTTTAGATGCAATGTCTATAACCTACCTTATTTAATTTAAGCATCTATTGTCTAGAAGGGTAACACAATATCTTATGTTTTGTTTCAGCTTTACCATGGTGGTAGGCAGAATCGCCAGTGTGGTCTGGTATGGTATACAGATGCAACAGTGGTGATCTGATGAGTGCATTTATGGTAATCCAAGCAATACCATGATGATGACGAAGTCCAAGAGTTTTTGAACACTGTTCCAAACCCTGACGTAATGATATGCAGAATTGCAAAACAGAACCAGACCAAATGAAGAAAGGATAAAAGTCATTCTACTGTCTTAAAAATTCAGAAAAATCCCATTTTGAAAATATCATAGGGGATCTCAATCAAGGAACAAAGATTAGAAGAAAGAAACAAGAATTGCCCAAAATGAAAGAAGGAGTCTACTGCCACATCTCTAAGTGTGAATGCAAAAACATTAATAAGGCACTAGACAGTAAGAAATATGCAATATTAAGGTCTGAAATTGGGATGTGTCACATGTGAAAGAAGTGTAGAGCTTGGCCCTATCTCCAAATGTCATTCATAAACAGACCCAAATCCGGCCCAATGCCATGGTCCAAGATGTTATTAATCGACAATTTAAAAGGAAAAGAAAACATGGTCCACGTAGTCTTCATGATCATCGTCTCCCAGAGATCACAGATCTTCACAAGGAAACATCAATGGTGAAAACACGTCATCAGGCAAGATCAAACTTACCTAGAAGAGGCTCCACATCAAAGCTCTCCAGCACAGGTGTTTTCTCGAACCCAACTCGCATTAAGGATGATGACCTCAAAGATCGTCATGGACCTGGTCCCTACCTCTCAAGTACAGGTACAAGATGTCTAAGAAATTGCCTCTCCTTGCTGAAATCGTGAATAAGTTCCTTCGGGAGAAGATTTTCCCGGACCTCGAGAACAGACCGTACGCGGTGCTGTACTTCCACACGACGTAGAGAAGAATGAGATTTTCCTCAGAATTTCAGCTCTGCGCTCACTTTTCGACTCCAATCCGGCCTCCGTTCGGCAGAATCTCAAGGCCGTGTATTTTGTCCATCCTGGCCTTCAATCTAGACTCTAATAGCCACCTTCCACCGGATCATGTTCAACGAAGTTTTCTTTTTGTGGCTGTCAAGAAAACAAGAAACGAAGAGAAAAGTTTTTTTTAAAAAGAAGCTTGTGTGGTCTCTTTGTGAACTTGAACAACTGACATTTTCTGTTAAGTTTCTTTTTTAGCTGTCAAGAAAACAAGAAAATAATGATGAAGTCATAAACAAAGATTCAAGACAGCACTCAGAGATATGTGGAATCAATTAAGGGGGAGAAGAATAGGAATCAAGCCACTATGAGATCAAGGTTTTAGCCAAAAATTTGACAAAGGGAGAGATTGTTGACTCAAAGTGTTTTTGTCAAAGTTTTGTGCAAAAGGAATTCCAGATCTATAAAGGAATATCAAGCCTAAAAGGAGTAGTTATTGAAGAGTACTAGTTCTAAAGGGAATTGTTATTTTTTAGTTCTAGTCTGATTAGGAATAGCTTTATTATTCACGAATCTGTTAGGAATAGCTACTATAAATAGGGGTTGTCCTTTCTTGTAGAAGGCAAGCATTCAAGATCTAATTGTGAGGTACGAGAGTCTTTGAGAATAGGATACTAAATTCCCCTAGGAAGTAGTACATGTGTTTAGGTTTCAATAGTTTGGTAAGAAAGATCATTCTATTGTGTAATCTCAGGTTCAAAACAGTGTACTTTAAATATTGAGCTTTTAGTGGATTTAGGCAAGTTCTCAAATTGAGAAGTGCCTCGCAGATTAGGGTTGTTTGCCCGAACTGCGTTACAAATTGTTTGTGTTACAATTTCAGTTTCGGTGCTGCGCTTTACAAATTTTCACATATATTCTTAATTTTCTTTGATATCAAAATAGTGAAACTCGGTTTTCAAAATATAAAAATAAAAAAAAAAAAATAGTGAAACTCACCCTGGTAACGGTGGAATAGTGTTGAACGTGAGTATTGAAGTTATACTCCATGAACCACATCTATCATTTTCCTTATTTTCATGATATGAAATAGAAAAATGTCTTATATCAAGAATTTTAAAATGGGAAAAGAACTCAGGAAGTTTGGGACCACAGAAATTCCATTTAATGTTCATGCATTGCCATAGCCTAATTAGAGTATTACTTCACAAGCTTACTCTGCCATCTTCAACATAAAAACCAATATGCATAAATGATAAATATACACATACAATCACTACATCAGAAACATTACAGCAGACCGGACCGCACGAGCTTAGCTCACTAGTTCAATAAACAGTATATGAAAAAAAAAAGATCCAAGGTTCAAACCTCGACAATAGCAGTGTGGGAATTATGCTTAAAGTGGACGATCCCTTATGTGCACTGATATTTTAGGAGAGAAACATTATAGCAAGTAAATACAACTCCAGAAGTTGAAAGGTCCAACCACTTGAAGAATCTTTGTACTTTGATAGCAATCCCACACACAATACTTCACAGCTGCATTGAAATAGAAGAAAAAGACATCAAGAGTATCCCAACTACAGCCAATACAGTCGATACAACTATACAAGATAACAAAGCCTCCCGATTTATAGGGAGGAAGTATGTAAGCTATGCGTGTGTGGACTACATTATGTTAAACCGGAGATGGCATCAACCTTGATGAGCCCGCAGACTTAAATACTTAATCCCCAGATTCAATTGACAATGCAATGAAGGATTAAAAACTGGCTAAACACTAATAGCCTTCATCTCACATTATCTAACTCACCTCAGCAGGATGTGCAGGTGGCATGAACACCTCTTCCAGAACCTGAGCTTTGCATAATCGAAGATTAGCACACATGTTCATTCTGCTCATTAGAACTCGTGGAGAATAGAAACTACTATTAGGAAGGAGATCAAAAAGCAACATATCATGGCAGCCAATCACCAAAAGATAACACATTCACCATCACATAGTAACTTCTGAGACAACACAAGAAAAAAAAAAACGTGAATGAACCAAGATGCTACTAATGATTTAATTCATGTCCTGGGCATATACAAGTCTCTGTGGCAACAACTCTAGGGTAACCAAAATTATGTAACACCATTAATCCATGGTAACTTCTGAGACGATAAAATAATGCAGATGAACCAAGTCCCTATTTATCCAGAGAACAAAACTCAAGGTTGAGTCCATGTCTTGGACACGTACAACTCTAGTGTATCAAAACTTATGTAAGTCAATTAATCCCCTAACTACACATTCCGTACACACGAGAAGTGGTGCAAATGCAAGCATGCTTTAAAAAGTCGCGACACCATTCAAAATTACCATTGGAGAATGGGTTGTCAAAAAGCAATGATCTTGATCGATTTGTCCTTCACTAATTCAACCACTGTATGATAACATTCATATTATGTAATACCTCCAAGAATCAAAATGCCCTCATAAGTAAAAATTTCTACCAGTGCTATCCAATATTCAAAACCATAAACAAACAAACATGCTTTGTTGCTTGTGACATAAAGATTATACCACATATCACACATCAAAATGTTTCTCAACTGGCAAAACTAGGCTGGAAACGAAGCCAAAAACTCATCTTGCTCACCATTTTTCACTTTGCTGCGGCGAAAAGCTTACTGGCAATCATGGTGTTATCAAGAAATGATGAATAAGGGTGACCCTCGGGTAAGAGCTCGCGATACATCTGGAAATGCTTCTGGGCTTCTTTATCTTTCCCCAACATTGTGTACATTATTGCTTGATAGAGATATGGCCTGAAATCTGTGGGTTCCTCCTTTACCAATTCTTGATAAACTTTCAATGCCTCTTCATAGTCATATTCAATAGCCCGAATTTGTGCCAATAAGAGCTTGAAATCCCTCAATTGGCCCTTTTTATCCTCAGTTTTGCAGAGTTTCATTGCTTTCAGAATCCTCTCCTCAATTCCCTTCAACTCCTCAACTTGATCGTCCTCCGAAACCGCCGTTATAAGCCCGTGATAAGCCTCGACCAGTAAAGGCTCCTTCGCCAGAATCTCACTGAATCCCCTTCTCGCCGTTTCGAACTCTCCGGTGAGAACATACAAGTGGTTTCTCAACAGCGGCCACTCTGTCTCGCTCGGTTCCAGCTCCATCAACTTGTTCACGATGCTAATGGCGTCGCCGATGTTCCGGTTCTGAATCTTACTCTCCACTAGGCTTTGTAACGCCTCGACGTCGTTCGGGTTCGCAGCCAAACGTTCTTGGAGAGCCTTCTCGGTTTCCGCGTCGGAAACCGCCGCCTCCGCAGTGGCCGGAGCTGAAACCGGGGCTGCAATGGAGGGGCTCACTCTGAGGCCAAATCTGCCGAGGAAAACCGCCGCGGCCGCGACGGTGGCGACGACGGCGCAAGAAAAAGGTGTTTGGAAATGGGATTGGGTTAGTTTTTGGAGAATTCCCGGGGAAGATTTTTCGGTTTCTTGTTTTGCGGGTTTAGGAACAGAGGACTCCGGCGACAATGACGACGAGGCTTTGATGGGCACATGCTGTGGCGGAGGAGTTGTGAAGGAGAGAGACGAAAGGGGTCGGGCTAGAACTGGACGGTGGTTATTGAGAGAAGGAAGGAAGTTAAGGTTTGGTTTTGCAGAGAAATGGGTGAAGGCGTTCATGGCGACAGAAAAAGTTACAGAGGATACGACTTACGAGTGCTCCAAAACCCCGAGGATTGAGGAAGACGACGATAATGGAGGGTTTGATTCAACCCGAAATCAGAAAAGACGGCCCATATCAAGATGTAAACACGTTTTTGAAATATGAAAATGGAGTTAATTGCGTTTTTAGTCCTCCGAGTCCAAGTAAATATTGCGGACTTATACAAATAATTTTCAATTTTAATCAATCATTAATTTTTCTTTGTGTAAATCGTTGACATTAAAAATAAAATTTGAAAGTCATAATCAGCGATGGATCAATTATTTCTCACACGCAAAAAAATAAAGTTTTAATTTCTTATCATAACAACTATGAGGTGCGACCAATCAAGTCAAAGAAGTGTCGTTGAGAGCAAATGAAAGAGTTTACAATGGGTTAAATTAAAAGAGGGATCAATTTCAATGTGTGCATATGACTAATAGGGGTTATAATTTCAGTGCTGACTTAAAAGTGGTCGAATTTAGTTTAGTATTTAACCTGTATAGCAATTTTGTAATTTTCGGTCACTCCGGTCAAATTGCGATCGACAATTTCACCGGAAAATTTAATAGTTGAAAATAATGAAGGGTATTTGATCAGTTTCAAACCTCTTTTTTCTTCTCCGGCGAGGGGTAGCGCGAGTCCCCTTGTTCTCCTCTGTTGGTTCAGCATTCTTTCTCCGCTGTAAATGCAGTATCTTTAATAGCCATCAAGCCTCCCTCGCAGCCCTGGGAGAAGAAAGAGGATGTGGAAGATGACCAGGAAGTATCCTCATTATTTTAACAGATATGGAAAGTTTTCGGCAAATTTGACTGACATTGTTGGAGCCGGAGTGACCAAATTAACAAAAAATGTGCATACGTTAAAATACATAAGCAAGCACCTTATATCAGTATACCAAAATTGAAATTTCCTCAAACTAAAATTAAAAAAGAATTCAAAATTTAGTTGTTTTTTTTTTTTTTTTTTTTTTTTTTTTTTTTTTTGAAATGTAGACGTAGATTAACCATAAATCAGAATAACACACATTACAAAGATGGGAGGACGGTGAAAACCACTCCAAAAATCAAACGTAGAAACAGACTACTTAGCTTACCAAGTAGAGTGCCGATTCGCTGACGTTTAGCGAAAGATTTAAAACACTTGAGAAAGAGTACTTAAAAGGTTTTTAATGCCTGAGACTAAGAGAGAAAGGAAGACTCTCAGTAGCTGGAATTTAAGCTTTGAACGAGGCAATAGGGAGCCGGAGGTTTCCACGGTGAGCACCATTGTCCAGATGTAAGTCCCTTGATCGCAGCTTAAAGCCTCACGAACGCGAGCGCGCCTCAGCTGTTTCTCGGAGTGTACTGGGCCCGTCTTCTGGAATTCCTTGGCGCAGCAACAAACAAACCTTCTCATCGGCGAATGACGCATCCAAAGGCCCATTCTTGCTTTTCCTTGTATAGCAAGCATCCACATTCATCTTCCAGAAATCCATGTTGAGGGTTCTAGCCCATTGACAACCTCAGGGCATAAGGTGCTGATTAGCAACCGCTCCACAGAACTGTCACTGTCCGATCCTCACGTCAATCATGAAAGTTCTTGCTCTAGTTCACTCGTAGCAAGTGACAGGTAGGAGGATTTTGTTGTTCCACACTTTATGTTTACGTTGTTTCCCATAACATCCGCAGCAAGTGATGAAAAGTATCCTAATTGCACAATGCTCGAGCCGTCGGGCATATATGATGTGAGCCGGAGTCGAGGAAACGAGCAGGATAGACGGAAGATAAGAAGTTATAACGAGCTGCTAGATTCCAAATGATTTCGCAACAGCTACAATTGAGCAAACACATGCATATTGATTCCGCCTCATCGCACATCATGGGACACGGAACCTCACAGTCAATATGCATTCTATCGCGAGAAAAGCTCGCGGAAGGCAGGTCCTGTGCACACTTGCCAGAAGTTTTTTTACTTTTGGGAAGTTCAACGTCCGAATGGTGCCCAGAATTCTTCTCAGCAAGTGGTAATTCACCATTAAGAACTTTGTAGCAACTCTTAACTGAGGAGAAATCCATCTCCTCCGGTGGACCAAATCACTTTATCCGGGGAATCATGAGTTTGTGTGAAAAAAAAAAAAAAAAAAAAGAAAGAAATGGAATTTTTAGGATTAGCTGTGCATCCTGAGGTGTGAAAAATAGCATAATAGTTGGGTTGCATTCCCCACTTTGACTCAGTTATGATCCTTTAAAAGTTTCCCAGTAGCGCTGCGCCAAACAAAGGATAGCGGAAATGTTGTAACAATGGGTTCGATTTTGTTAGGAACCATGTTTTTCTCTATTTGGTTTATGTTTTTTACCTCTTCCCATCCTTCACTGGTATTTTTTCCTTATTCTTGTTCTAATATATTGCTTACTCTCAATAGTTATATACGGGATGCTGTGTTTTTTCTGTATTCTTTCTTATCTGCTTCTAGTATATAAGTGTGAACTAGGGAAATGACTGAGCGTTGTACACCCTTGCAAAGGTTTTTTGTATTTGTGATTCTCTTTAATTGAGTTTGCCAAGATTTTGTATTCTATTCTAATAGGTTAAGAATTGTTTTCTCAGATCTCAAGAGCCCATGCTCTATCTCTTCCTTGTATCCTTGTTATTACATGCTATTTGTCCTAATTACTTTCAGGATATTGCTTTTTTTCTTGTGTATTATTTTCTCTTGTGACACCTATCCTTTAAAATGTATTCAGAAGTTAACCGTCGCAAGCTCTCCCATAATTAGATCTTAGGAGATCAGAGAGAAGACCGCCCATAGGCGATATGAAGGAATGGCGGTGATATGAGTACTTTTAGTAAAATCCCTCTCTCCAGCGCGTCGATAGAAGACCTTTGACTCCAACCGCTGCGAATCACCTGTCGCTACGCCAAAGTTCTCCTTTAAAAACCCGCAAAAATCTGCCTCTGGTATGCTGGTGCTGCCCTACTGTGTATCGGACGGGGTGAAATCCATAGTAATGGGCGGGCCCGTCGCCTTCCAACGCGGCTGCGAGGAATAGGCCCTCGGCTCTCGCCGCGCGGTTATCTCCTGTCCCCAACATTTCCACGTAAGGAACAAAGAGAGGATTTATCAAAGTCGATGAATCGTTGGCCAGAAGCAGACATCCACTAGCAAGTGAAGAAGGACCTTGAAGGTTTTCAGATTCCAGGCCAGTGGTGCTTAGAGTAAGAGCGATATGGGTAGCATATGTCGCAAAAAAAAGTGGGAGATATGTAGAGCAGACCTAGCAAACTAGAGATGCCATTAATTTCCCCCTCCCTCCAAAATCTTTCAAAACAAATGCATAAAGTACGCTTCGCTGATACTAACAGACAAAAAAATAAGGGAAATGGGGGGATCTCGCTTGGCGGTAAGCCGCTCGTTAGGAATAATATGGCCGATTCCTCCCCCTGGAGTTTAAAACCAAAAGACTCCACAGTATGAGTATACGGAGAGTAAGATAACAGATGGGACCCATGTTTTCTGAAAAACCCAAGTTTAAGCATGATAGCCGATGGAGAAAGAAGCCATTCAACCACTGTAATAGGCCTTGGCGCTGCATATCGAGCGTTGAGCGCGATCATAGACCATATCTTCTTGTGTTCTTACGCTTCAGAAAAAGGCTGCACTCAACGGCGACCATGATATTGTGCGCGTTGATGAGCTCTGTCCCGGGACAAAAAGCACTTGTTGTGATTTTAGATAATCAGATTGTCGAGATTGTTCAGCGTCTATCTGGGGGGCAAGACGCTATTGGGTGATAATTGTTTGTAGGCCACATTGCCACAGTGCAATGGGTCTAAGATCACCCATGTTTCAGGTTGTTCTTTTTGTGGTATATAACCAAATATGTGTTTGGTTAAAGTGATCTGGGTAAGACTACATGAAGCTGTATAAGGTCATTACATAAATCCAGCCAATGCTAGCTCCACGCGCACAAAATATCCAATAGTGTATGAAAAAATGCCGGGTGGGTTTAAGCCATCACATACCTGACTGTTTATCAGGGTGCCTCCCAAAAAGAAGGCAAGCGTTAAACCTCCTCTTTGTGCAGACCCGTCCTTAGCAACATCGATTCTGGGAGTCAGCTCAACTTTAGGCGGGAGGCGATATGTAGACCACTGTTCTCGAACTCGCGCAGCGTTGTCCTCGTGAAAGGTTGAGAGAAATAGTCTGGTGATCGGATGATGCACGTCTCGGAGCTGGCCCTGTCGAATCCAACCCCTCGCTATTTCGCAGATTCTGGACGCATATGGCCATTATCCTGTCGCCTTTGGGTGACCGGAATATTATGAGAAGTATTTGGAGATTGAGAGTCTGCCCCGTTAATATACCGAACAAAATTCTCGCCCGTTTGCCTCCCAGAAACGACTTCTGCTGTTGCCAATAAATGAAGCATAAAATCGTTTGCTGGGCACTAGGAAAGAAATCGAAATAAGCAAGCTCTGAACATCGGCGCGTGCATCTGAGAGCGTCGACTTCGGCTGGTGGTTAGGCATAGTCAAGCTTTTTTGTTGGGAAATTCGCCGTTTTTGTGTTCCCGCATCTCGGCTAATGACGCCACGCTACACACCTCACAATCTGGAACAAATAATTATAGTATCCCAACTGAATTTTTCCCAACGCATGCGTGATATAGCTCTTATTGTTCCTCCCCTGAAGCCAATGAATCTCAAAACGACGGAATCTCTTGTCTCCTCTGAGATAGTTAGACGGCCAAACCGCGGAAATAGGAATGTGGGTCACTCACTAGAGCTTCAAAAAGAAACTTGCTTTGGCTCGCCAAAGGTAGCCAGCACCATGCCCGGACACTTAAGCAAGATGGATCTAGATGCTTTGTGTTTCTGGTTCGTGATCCGTAACCCAATTCAGCCTCCTTGCTTCGCCTATATCGCCAAGTTGAGAATTTGGAGTACCGCATTAAAGTCGAGGATTTCTGAGGCCCCGCTACTCTCCACTGCTTCCCTAAAACTTTAATTAAAGGAGCGCCATCTAGGTTGAGGGTGTTTGCTGCAGCCTTCGCACTCGGAGAAGAAATGTGGTTTAAAATCCCCATGACGATCCGACCGGAAATTTAGCTTTGATAGGATAACCCCGTGAGCATTGTTCCTAGGAATGATGGAATGGTTAGTATATTGCAATTAAAGAGGTTTAAAGAGGTTGAGAAACTATGGTGGGAGAAGCACTCCTCTCACGATATGAGAGATGGAATATAACAGTTTTCTATGACCCGACCCGCTGTGGCACTATGAGAGAGAGTATAAAAGAGCCCGGTTGACTGAGAATAGAGAGTCCACACTGTATATGTTGAGCTGCGGTAGTGTTACTATGCCCTGCGTGTTTACTAGATAGCGCCATAGTATATAGATTAAGGTCATGGAGCGAACGGAGGGGGCGTATATCAGATAGATGTTTGCACAGAATGTACCTTAGTGGGGGCATATAGTTTAGATTGCGTGCCATATTACTCTTGTTACCACGGGTAACTCATATATCTCAAAAGTTAAATTCGACATCGTGGTGACAGTCGGCCTCGACGGGTTCAGCGCGCAAGTCGGCGGTTCTTGCCATGTGGTGACTGAGGAGATCGGAGTACGGAACATTAATCACTTATTCAGAGCGATAATTTTCTTCTTCTATGATTTTCTTTTCTGTATTGATGTCTGTTGCTTATGTCATATATGCTGGGTCTGTGCTCGGGGTGCAGCGGTCTCCGTCTGTTAGAAGTGGGTGTGCCGCTTAGCATTTTGGTATACTCTATTTTGAAGTGCGTGTTTATTGTATGCATGTTGTGGGTTTGCCGTATAGAGAGAGATCTGCGTGGGGCGGTGTTCTTGTGTGTTTATCCGTCTGTGGACCAATTAAATCGGAAAATAGTCCCATATCTCATGAGAACGTAGAGTCTATTGGGCTGTTGGTTTGGTTTCTAGTAATAGCTTTTCTGACGTTTCCAAGAAAGTATTAGTTTAGAGAGGAGCGCGGACGGAGGAAGGCGGCATCTTTAGACAGTGTTCCTGAATACTCGATTACCTTGACAAGGGAATATAGCTATTACTAGACCCCCTTGTACTTAACCGTGGCTATTCGCCGGAGTTCACAGAATAGATTAATTTCTTATCTTACTATTTACCCTGAATTAACTACAAGGAACAATGGGATTACTACTTACCCTTAATTAAACTTAATGAAGACTATGTTGATTAACACCAACCTATCTCAATAACTGTAAACTCCTTTCGTATTTCAAAATTTTATTTATTATATATTGTTTTTGTGATGAAATGTATATGAAGTTAAGTAATATATATATATACGCGCGGAGTAATGACGAGGTAAGCGCGGCTGTGCTAGGGGGTAGTATAGTGGGCCTAAATATAACCTCCGTAGTCACCTACGCCTCGATACTACACGTATATATATGATGCAACATTTACATAAGGATCATCTGATCGTGCCATTATTCATAATTTTGCCGCAAAGATTCA
>VALG01012854.1:0-14979 GCA_009835305.1 Ipomoea purpurea
TGAAACATTGCAAGAGAATGGACCAACAACCCACGTGTATCGGGAACTACATCTCATTCGAGATGTTGTATATGCAAATTTTAACTCTGCGTATCTATGTTATATATATTTGTTTTTGTTTTTTTTGTTTTTTTTTGGTTTTACTGCCATTTGCCTCTTTTTTAGGAAAATGTAAGCTTTGGTTATGCGATGATGGTATCATTTTGTTTAACTACCAAAGAGTTCTAATTAAATGAACTTCTTTGGGGGAACCCAAGGATTGTGATGAATACTTGAATACGAATGAGTTTTGTCATCTATCAACACGGCTATAGGCAGTGTTTTTTTCCCAAAATGGTCCATCGACTAGTCGCTCATTCTCAATTTCGCCATTTCGACTTTTAATTGAGCCCAATGTGGTCCCTTGACTTTTAAAAACTCCCCCCAAATTTGGTCCTCCGTTAGAAATTCCAGTCTATTGGAGTGTTAAAATGAAGGCATTTTTTGTCCGTTTACCTATTATATTTATATATGCCTAATATACTCTTAAAAATAGTCGAGGGACCATTTTGGGAATAGTCGATGGACCATTTTGGGAATAGTCGAGGGACCATTTTGAGAAAAAATCATTTATTTATTTCCATTATTAAGACTATCATATTAGGATTTCTATAGATTTTTTTTCTTACAAATATAAATAGTTTTTAAACTTTCTCTACAATTTTTTCCTTCTATCTAAACATACAATTTTTTCCGAGTAAAAGACATTTTTGGTCCTAGACTTATAGTGACACGGACAATTTTAGTCCTTTATAAAAAATTTAGACAATTTATAGACACACTTATTATGACGATGACAATTTTGGTCCTCCGTCTACATTTCTGTTAGATGGCTTTTAAAATGAGGGTATTTGCGTCATTTCATATTCTCTTTATTCCATCTTTAATTTGCGTTATTCCATCGTTGGAAAATTTGCGTTATTCCATCTTCTCCAACGCCGATGAAGTCGAGCCTCTCTCATCCCTAGCAGTTGATGTTCCCTGTAATAAATTTTTCGGCATTGACACAAAAAATTTAAGCGGGATAACTTGTCAACTGAAAATTAGTAAACACACAAGTATACCTCCATTGTTGGTGAGAAGGATAAAGGCCTCAAAAGTCAAAACTGCATCAGGGAAATGAAAAAAAAAAAAAAAAAGATTCAATACATAGAAACACAACAAATTCACCAAATACGGAAATTGAGCAAGGCAAGATATTAATTATCATACGAAAAGAATTTCTGATTTAATTATATTCTGCAAGAGTGTAAAACGATCTTTCGGTATCACTTCCTCAGATTTATTAAAACTTGGGTTTGAATATGTAAGTTTGATATTTATTTTACTTCATAAACTTCTGGATTTACAAGGTGAAAACTAGATGTTTATCAATATTGTAGTTCTTGTTCTGTTTTGATTGATTTGATTGTGATCTTTACTATTCATCTTGACAAGATTTAATGGTTTAAGCAAGCTGATCGAAAGTTTTTTTTCTTCACAGATTTTGTTGGTTACACTCCCTTTTGCGATCAATGGATTCGTTTCGATCGAAGAAACGTACCTGAAGTGAATTAGTATTCACCCATTTTTGAGCGAGTGAAAAAGGGTTATTCTGCAAGTACAAATGCAAGCCTCCCAGGGACCTCAATCGTCGTCTAGCAGTGTACAGAGGTTTTACCATCAGCCTCAGCAGCAAGTTGAGCAGTACTATGCCGCTTTCCATGTTTTGAACAACGATGTTTTGAATGAGAGTGATAGTGTAGGGGAACAAGGTTTTTTCCAGGCCCAAAACGAGCAGTTCTTCACTTTGGATTCAGCTCCCGCTGCGATTGATTCCGTGCATTATGATTCGCCCCCCTGCCAGTGTTTCTTCCAATCGGAGCGCGTTTTCTCCCAATGCTCTCAGTCGTATATGTCGGATAATACTAGTTGTGGTTCGCCTTTAAGCGGTGTTCTGGCGTTGTTGATGGGAATGAACTGAGGCACCTGTTGCGAGAATTGGAAAATAAATTGCTCGGTCCCGAATCTGAAATTGACGGTAACTTATAGTTTGCCGTTTAGTGATGCGGTCCCCAAGTCGAGAATGCGGTAGACGGAGATCAAAATTGTTCCTCGTCATAATAAGTGTGTCTATAAATTGTCTTAAATTTTTTATAAATGACTAAAATTGTCGTTCATTTATAAGTTCTTAGGACCAAAAAATGTCTTTTACTTCATTTTTTCCTCTATCCCTATCAAGTTTTACAATAAGTTTTTCCGTACTTTGGTAAACAAGTTTTAACTTTCAAAATTTAAGTTTATTACTATTCATATATAAAACAAATAAACTTCAAAATGACAAGAACTTGTAATATTGAAAAATGATGAGGCTTTTTAGGTAAGAATTGCTTGTTTTGTGCTAATAATTATTTTTGCATTTGATTTCATTTTTATTGTCCTTTAACACATAAAATTGTTAGCCATAGTTGTAGACTCTCTTTAGCATGATGTACTTCTTGGTAGATAGCATTTGGAAATGTTAGTATTAATTTGTATAACTTTTGAATTGAAAAACTAATTGCCTTGCAAGTTAAGTTAGCCAATTTTTCAAAATTTTTTTTTTAAGATTTTGTTTATTGACCGAGAAGTGACGCGTACTTCTTCAGTTTCCAAGAAGTGCTAGAAAGCATAGCGATTGATTGGTAAAAATAAATAATTTTATTTTCATCAAAGACATACTAACCAAGAAATGAAGCGTAAAATTTTGGGTGTCTAAACTGATAAAAATAGTAAATATTATTTTAATGGTAAAAATTCATAAATTTTTTAATATGATACATAGTGATTGATTGTCTATTGAGTTGTGTTGTGGTGTGTGTGTGTGTGTGAACATAAAAATGTATTATGAGTAATCTATATTTTGGAAACTTACGGAACTTATTTTTAAAACTAGAGTTAGTTCCACAATGGTCCTCTGACTAATTTGATTTCCAAAATAACCTTGACTTTTAATTTGGACACTTAGGTCCCATTGACTTTCGAAAGTCAAAACTGCATCAGGGAAATTGAAAAAAAAAAAAAAAGATTCAATACATAGAAACACAACAAATTCACCAAATCGGAAATTTAGCAAGGCAAGATATTAATTATCATACCGAAAAAATTTCTGATTTAATTATATTCTGCAAGAGTGTAAAACGATCTTTCGGTATCACTTCCTCAGATTTATTAAAACTTGGTTTGAATATGTAAGTTTGATATTTATTTTACTTCATAACTTCTGGATTTACAAGGTGGAAAACTAGATGTGTTATCAATATTGTAGTTCTTGTTATGTTTTGATTGATTGATTGTGATCTTTACTATTCATCTTGACAAGATTTAATGGTTTAAGCAAGCTAAAATTTTTTTTCTTCACAGATTTTTGGTACACTCCCTTTTGCGGATCAATGGATTCGTTTCGATCGAAGAAAACGTACCTGAAGTGATATTAGTATTCACCCATTTTTTGACGCGAGTGAAAAGGGTTATTCTTGCAAGTACAAATGCAAGCCTCCCAGGACCTCAATCGTCGTCTAGCAGTTGGTACAGAGTTTTACCATCAGCCTCAGCAGCAAGTTGAGCAGTACTATGCCGCCTTTCCATTTTTGAACAACGATGTTTTGAATGAGAGTGATAGTGTAGGGGAACAAGGTTTTTCCAGGGCCCAAAAACGAGCAGTTGCTTCACTTTGGATTCAGCTCCCGCTGCGGATTGAATTCCGTGCATTATGATTCGCCCCCCTGCCAGTGTTTCTTCCAATCGGAGCGCGTTTTTCTCCCCAATGCTCTCAGTCGTTATATGTTCGGATAATACTACTTGTGGTTCGCCTTTAAGCGGTTGTTCTGGCGTTGTTGATGGGAATGAACTGAGGCACCCTGTTGCGAGAATTGGAATAAATTGCTCGGTTACCGAATCCGAAATTGGACGGTAAACTATAGTTGCTCGTTTAGTGAATGGGTCCCCCAAGTCGAGCAATGCTGGAAGATAGCCCCGAGTGAAGAAGTTGGTTGTTGGCAGGGGAGGAGGTGGTCTTGGCAGAGTTGAAGGAGAGGTGGTGGTGGTCCGACAAATCTTCTACGACGAAGGGAGGGGATGTCGGTTTTGGAGAAGATGGAATAACGCAAATTAAAGATGGAATTAAAGAGAAGATGAAATGACCGTTTGTGTGTGTGTGTGTGTGAACATAAAATGTATATGGAGTTATTATATTTTTGAAACTTACGGAACTATTTTTTTAAAACTAAGTTAGTTCCAGCAATGGTCTCTGACTATATTGAAATTTCCAAAATTAATCCGATTTGACTTTTAATTTGGACACTTAGGTCCCATTGACTTTCAATTTCTTTTCCAATTGGAGGTCCTTTCGCAGAATACGCGGTTAACTGAATTTTAAATGAAGGGGTAAACTCATTCATTTCACCTGCTAATGTATGTATTCAGTATTTCTCCATTGTCATACGCGATATATAATGAAGATAATCTTAGTCGAAACCCTAAAATGTTCCTCGTCATTCCAATTTTGTTGACTACTCGTGTGTGCATTCCTCTATTATGAGAGTTTACAAGGTATAACAGCGAATACGAAGGGGAGAAATATGAAAATAATACATAGGCATGTGAAAGGAGAGTTTACCCCCATTTAAAGTCTAATGAACCGTATTCTAACGAAATGACCTCAATTGTGGAAAAGAAATTGAATGTCAAGGACCTAAAGTGTCCAAATTAAAAGTCGAGGACTATTTTTGGAAAATCACTATTAGTCGAGGACCATTAGCTGGAATTAACTCTTTTAAAACTTGATAGGAATAGAGGGAAAGTTGGTATGTTTAGATAGAAGGAAAAAAATTTTGTAGAGAAGTTTAAAATTTTGACTTTTGATTGTGGATTTTAACTATTTATATTTGTAAGAAAGAGAAATGTATAGGAAATTCTTAATTTGATAGTATTAAAAAATGGAAATAAACAAAAAATGAAATAAAAAATGAGTTTTCAAAAGATCTCGACTATTCCCAAATGGTCCCCTCGACTATTTTTCAGAGTATATTAGGCATATAATAGGTAAACGGACGAAAATGCCCTTCATTTTAACATTCAATAGACGGAATTTTAACGGAGGACCGATTTTGGGGGAGTTTTTAAAAGTCAAGGGACCACATTGGGTGCAATTAAAAGTCGAAATGCAAAATTTGGAGAATGAGCGATTTAGTCAAGGACAATTTTGGAAAAAACTCTGGCTAGGCATATTCCTAATGTTTAATAACATTACACGCAAAAAAAAAAAAAAAAAAAAAAAAAAAAAAAAAAAAAAAAAAAAAAACTGATATATCTCTCTATGTTATTCAATTCAAAACGTCGTAGTATCAAATCGGGGGAAAAACATATTGCCAAAACTTCTGCTTTTTTAATAGGGAGTTAGATTAGATTACTACGCATGCGATTAAACAATCATACCTAATATGCATGTAAGTTATATATAATCTAGATGGTAATATCTACGTTAAAATTGATTTAGGCCCGTTTGGAAAGTAAGAAAATGGACTTCCGGAAAATATTTCTGGAAATTGAGTAATTTTCCAGAAACATTTCCATTTCTGGGTGTTTTGGTTGCACAACGAAAAACTGTCTTTGTGTGTTTGGTTCACTTTCTGGGAAATTACTTTGTATACATAATAAAATAATGAATAATAATAATATAATAATAATAATAATAATAAAAAATAATAAAAAATAATAATAATAATTAATAATTTATTATTATATTATTATTATTATTATTATTATATTATTATATTATATTATTATTATTATGTATTATGTATTACTAGTAATTTCACCCGCGCGATGCACTGGAAAAAATGATGTTATTATATATATAAATAAAAATAGAAAAAAAACATATTTTAAATTTTTAATACAATAAATTTTTTGAGCTTACATCGGTCAAGTATTTATTATTTTTATAGTACAAAAATTACAATAAAATTAAATTAAAATTTTGTATGGTTAATATAATCTCTAATTATGTACCTATTCAAATAAACTTATAGAGAGAATTTACATAATACATTGATTTATTCTTAATTGTATTTCATCTATATTATAATTTTCACAATACGAATAATAACTAAGATAATTACATTTAGAAAGCAAATTTCAAAATTTTTTATGAGTAAATTTAAAATAAATATAATCCTTTGTTGTGGGGAACAAAAAATAGCTATTTTATTTTTCAAATGTTGTGCTTTTTTTTTTTTTTTTTTTTTTTTTTTTTTTTTATATAAAGGATGTTTGGCTATATTTATAAAATTTAATAAGGATAGAGATAATAATTGAACAATAATTACTTACCAAAATAATATTGTAACATTATTATTCTCCCAACCATTTTATAGCTTTTTATATTTATTAAGTTTATTGTTATTAGTAACTGTATTTTGCATTTTATGTGATGATATTGCATATATTTACAAATTAAATTGTAATGTTGCAGAAATATTTCAAGTGGGACTGAGACCGTTTACAGTCAAGTACATAAAGCGTTTTTAAACCACAAACAAGCACACGTATACCGATATGGTCTCCAAAATAAAGAAGAATCGGACTCATCTGGAAGCCAGAGTTTGTACATGAAGATACATGGCGCATTTTGGGAGGCATATTTGGGATAGGGCCTGAAGTGAAAGCTAAATCTGAACAGCAACGCAAAAATTAGGATGAGTGAGGTAGCAGACCTGGTACGGAATGTTCTCGACATACCGGAGGATCAAGATCAAGTATTGGAGTACTTTTCACCACATTGGTAATACATTTAATATAAAGATTTTATTATTTGATATATATTTTACGGATTTAAGCATTCATTTTATTATTTGTGCTTGTTTAATAGCGGAAAGAACTTCAAAAGGAGCCTAATCTGTTTGAGTGCCTTTGCGTCATACGCACAAAAAGAAGGATGGTACATTCGTTTGATGAGAGGTCAAAGAAAAATCGCTGTAAGTATAACCTACTTATCTTATATTACATTCGTGTGATGAGCTATTTAATACACATGAGTTAAGGGGAGAAAACTCCAATGTTAGGGTGGCTGGCTGGCTAGAATCTCCAATGTTTAATTATTTGTAAATGGTGCATGGAGAAGATGGAGGATCAAGAGAGGTTTCTGTAGCTTGTAGCTTGTAGATTGATGGTCCCTTATAATGTTCTTGTGGGCTTACTGTATATGGCTTCTTACATGGTTGGTTCCCCTCCATTAATTGGTGAAGTACCTTTCTTAAATTTTGGTGGTGAAGTACTTCTTAATTTGGTGGGGTAAGTGGGTCTTAATAAGACCACAGATTATTATGCCACTTTCCTTGATTACTGATTAGTAAAAGTTGAGTTACATAGTTGATAGGTGGAAATGGTATCACAGTAGATTGACTAGTAGGCAATCAAGGTGTCTACATTAGACAGCGATACCATGAATATGAACATAATAGTTTAGGTATTCTTAGTTAAAGTTAAACTTCTTAATTGTGTGTATATGCTACTTGTCTTATATGTTGTTTGGTCAAAGAAAATCGTTGTTTGAGTGCTTATATGCCTTATATACTTGTCTTATTTTGCATATGTTTTTAATTGTAGACGAAATACAAGCACGGCGTGTGATGCTGTAATGCAAGAGGCGGAAGGGGTCAACTGAACCACCAGTTATAGACATGTGACAAATGTATGTGGATGTGTGTTGGTGGGGTAAAAAAGCAGCGTATTTATGGCTTAGGGACTAAGTCATTTGCATTTTCAGCGGGAATAGTTGTAGTTCATCTGCTACTTCACAACTTCAACAAAAGGCAATGAAGGAGATGATGAACCAACAGTTAGAGACCATGCGAGGTGAGATGGAAGCTAAACTACAAGCGGAAAGAACTGAGATGGAAGCTAAACTACAAGCTGAAAGAACTGAGATGGAAGCTAAACTAAAGCTGAAAGAATTGAGATGTAAGTTAAACTACAAGCTGAAAAAACTCAAATGCAGGCTCAAGTGCAGACTCAAATGCAAGCTCAAATTGCAAGTTTGATGGAGTTGCGTCGCAATGGTATGGTATCCAATCCAAGTACTCAAGCTCAACAATCGGCTAATTCAAATGCTGAAAACTTAGGAGATGATTAGATTATGTTTTTTTAATATATTTGGTACCAGTACTGATACTAATGATGTAACATTATACTACAATACTTTTTGTTGTTGTTATTCACTTTGAATGCTTTAATATAGTATATTTTATAATTATAATATTCAAGTACTATATTATAGTCTTAATCCATGTTTCTGATATTAATTAGCGGGTACAATTATTTTATTAATTTTTAAAATTTAGCGACAATGAATATGGTAGTAAGGCAACGAAATAGCAACGAAAAAATCCGTAGTTAAATTTAGTGACGGATATTTTTGTCACTAAGTTGTAGTTTTTTTTTTTTTTGAATACCACTAAGTTGTAGTTAAATCACATTAAATTCAAATAATAATAAAATTCTAGCGACGGATAATAGTCGTGGTTAAATTAACGACGGAAAATAGCGACGGTCTTGTCGGTCGCTATTTGTACCGACGGAAAAATTCGTAGCTAAGTCGTTGCAAATGTCGTCGTCGTTACGTAGTAGTAGAAGAGGAACGACATTTTTTCTTTTTTTTTTTACTTTAGCGACGGAAATTCTGTCGCTAAATAGCGACTGAATCTTCGGTCGTTATTCAGTCACAAAGATCGTCTTCAAATCCGTCGCCTAGTGAAATTTAGCGACGGATTTATTTCGGCTAACGACGGACGCTTCCGTCGCAAGATTTAGCGACAGAAAAATGTTGTGTCACTAAAGTCTAGCGACGGGGGTTTTAGCTACGGACGTAATCCGTCGCTATACGATTTAGCGATGGAATTTCCCCTATTAGCGACGGAAAAGTCTGTCGCTATTTTAGCGTTTTTTTGTAGTGTTGGTTGCACACGAAAAACTGTCTTTGTGTGTTTGGTTCACTTTCCCGGAAAATTAGCTTTGTATAATAATAATAATAAATAATAATAATAATAATAATAAAATAATAATAATTAAATTAAATAATATAATAGTAGTAATAATAATTACAAATAATAATAACAATAATAATAATAATAATAATATAATAATAATAATAATTAATAAGTATATTGTTATTTATTATTATTATTATTATTATTATTATTATTATTATTATTACTAGTAATTCAACGCGTGATGTACGGAAAATGATGTTATTATAATATAAATAAAAATAGAAAAAATAAAAATATTTTAAATTGTTTAATATAATAATATTTTTGAGCTTACATCGGTCAAGTATTTATTATTTTATAGAATACAAAATTACAATTAAAATTAAAATTAATTTTGTATGGTTAATATAATCTCTAATTATGTACCTATTCAAATAAACTTATAGAGAGAATTTACATAATTACATTGATTTATTCTTTTGTATTTCATCTATATTATAATTTTCACAATACGAATAATAACTAAGAAAATTACATTTAGAAAGCAAATTTCAAATTTTATATGAGTATAATTTAAAATAAAATATAATCTTTGTTGTGGGGGAGAAAAAATAGCGATTTTATTTTTCAAATGTTGGTTTTTTTTTTTGTTTTTTTTTTTTTATAGTAAAGGATGTTGTGGCTATTTTATAATTTTATAATAATAATAATAATAAGGATAGAGATAATAATTGTAACAATAATTACTCACCAAAATAATAATTGTAACATTAATTACTTCCCAACCATATAGCTTTATTATAGTTAAGATTTATTATTATTATTATTATATTATTATATATTATTATTATTATTATTATTATTATTATTATTATTATTATTATCTGAAAACAGAATGTCAAGTGATATGAGGGTAAATTCCCTGAAATTAGTACTACTGCTTGGGAAAATCATCGACGTCCACGAGATCCAAATCTGCTCCAAGATACTAAAATGGAGAAATCTTGGAGAAAGAAGAGATGGGAAAGTTGCGATATTGGCAGAGCAGCTTTGCAAAAGGGTTTCTGAAATGGAGAAATCTTGGAGAAGAAAAGATGGGAACTTGGGAAGGTTGCGATATTGGCAGAGTAGCTTCACAAAGGGTTTTCTGAAATGGAGAAATCTTGGAGAAGAAGAGATGGGAAGGTTGTGATATTGGCAGAGCAGCTTCGCAAAGGGTTTCTGAAATGGAGAAATCTTGGAGAAGACAAGATGCGAAAGTTGCGATATTGGTAGAGCAGCTTCGCAAAGAATCACTTCTCGTACCCACAGCTTCGCGAAGAAGAAACGGAAAATGACTTCCCAAAAAAAAAAAAAAAAAGGAAGTCATTTTCCGTAAAAATCCATTCATTTTCCATTGAATTTAGTGTTTTCCTTCTTGTCAAACACTGGAAATCCGGAAAATGATTTCCAGAAATCATTTCCGGGTTTTCAAACACACCCTTAATACCACGTATATGAGTAGCATACATAAATGTACACGTAAATTAAATAATCATACCTAATATGCATGTTAATCTTTAATTAAAATTATTTAATACCATACCTAATATAGACGGTACTATCAATTAAAATTGATTTTTTAATACCACGTATATCATTAACATACCTATAGCTGTACACGGTAAATTAAATAATCATACCTAATATGCATGGTGATACCTAATTAAAATTATTTAATACCATACCTAATATAGATGGTATTATCTAATTAAAATTCATTTTAATACCATGTATATCAGTATATGATTATCGTACATAGGAGTACACGGTAAATGAAATAATCATACCTAATATGCATGGTAATACCTAATTAGAATTATTTAATGTCATACCTAATATAGACGGTAATATCTAATTAAAATTGATTTTAATACCATGTATATGATTAGCATACATAGGTGCACACACTATTTTTTTTTTTTCAATTGACTGATTTATTTCTGAAAAACACAAGATAATACCATACCCAAATATTACTATATACATAATAACATATTTTATTATGAACATATAGCTCTATAATTATTAACATATATTTATAAAATTATGAACATGTAGCTCTATCACATGTTCACAAACCAAATACCGTAGATTCATAATTTATATACTGGATATTATAATTTAAATACAGTAGATTCATAATTTCTTAATTATGCATTGAAGAGAGAAACACTGTTAACGTCAAGTGAAAAAACAAAAATTATTATTTTTTAATTAGAACGACGTCACGAAAACGACAATGTTGTGGAAGTGTGCCCACCTTGCAAGGTGGACATGTGTCCACATCATAATGATGGAGTGTTGAAACCCTAGGCCCTTTTAAAAATAGGCCCATTAGGTTATAGTTTATTCCTAGTTAGGTATTCTTGGTCCTCTTATTCTACTACATCATTCAACAACCCTGCTAGGAAACGGACTACATATACACGCTAGTTTGGCAGCTGCTAGCCCCAATACATTCGGGACATTCAAACGGAGCAGCTCAAGATTACTCTGTGGAATGGTAACTTGCTGATTATTTGAGAAAAGCACTCTTTTCCACTCCGGTTTACAAGTAATAGTAACAAAATTGACGAAGGGGAAACTTTTATTTATTTATTTTTTTCTTTAATGTGATTACGTTTGAGCATTTTCATTTCTTTGTGCTGGGTTTTGAGCTTCTAATGAAAGTTTAGGGGTAAATTTTTTTTTATGGTTGGCAATACATAACAAAGGATAAAGCAAATACTTTTTTCTCTCTTTTAACTTTTTAATTCATGTTATATTTGTGGCATATCTCTGTATAATGATCATTTATAGCTACTTACAATAATCTGAATTTTAGATAAAATTTACATTAACAATCATCTTACTATCGCAGAAGAAGTATTATTGGAAAATGTTGAGCTGATTCTTGAAGCTTTAAAGCAAGGTAAATTCTCGGTACTTTTAGAATGCTTTAAAAACACCATTTAGTATTACTTGCCATAATTCCATTATAGTCTTATAGCTCGCAGCTATTGCTGTATCTGTTTGCTGGTTCTCCAATTTGCTATGGAATTTTGTTTAAAACACAAAATTATGCTTATGGAATTTTTTTCTCCAATTTGCTAAATTTACCTTAGCTTGCAACTGTTTGCTGTATGGTATTTGCGGGAATTTAAAAGAACAACACTATGAAAGTTAAAAGCTGCATTATTTTTTGGGAGATGGTGGGTGGAAGCATAGATATTTTGATATGTGTGCTGAAGGTAGAAAGTCAAGTTTGTCAGCACTTGATACTTTGATGCCATTGCAAGCCAACTAAAATAGTGTGACCTTTGGCTTTGTTATATTCATCTAAAACCCAAACCTGCTAAGTGAGTTATCACAGATAAATACTTGTGCAATATCCTCCAATTTAATAAAGAAATTATAAAGGGGATGAAGGGGTCTAAAACTGATTGAGAAGGCAGTTCCTTTGCCGTTTATGATCTAGGATTTATGGTTCATGAATATGAATTCAGAGTACTAAAGCGTCTAACTTCATTTATCTTTATAGGTCATGTTGGCAAGTTGAGTATTAGGATTCCATGGAAAAACCTTGGCTGGGATCTTGTTATAATCATCTTAGAGGATGTATTGATCTGTGCCTCCCAAAGAGATGAAAAAGAGGTATTGTTTCACCATATATAGTATTGATATCTAATATCTTGCACTTCATAGAAACC
This sequence comes from Ipomoea purpurea, assembly GCA_009835305.1. Classification (NCBI taxonomy): domain Eukaryota; kingdom Viridiplantae; phylum Streptophyta; class Magnoliopsida; order Solanales; family Convolvulaceae; genus Ipomoea; species Ipomoea purpurea. Next base: position 12,779 of record VALG01012854.1, read on the forward strand.
ACTATTTATGTTTGTTTCCTTTTAAAAAGCTTTATTATACTAGCTATTAATTAATAGCTCGATTTTTATACATGATCCTAATTAAATGCCACCTAAAAATGATACAGAATATTATTTAGTAGAAAAAAAGTTTCAAAATAAGTAAAGCGGAGTTCCTAGTTAAGGGTATGCATTCAACAGAAAGAAAGGAAAAGATACAATTTGTCTGTTGCAGTAGGGGAAGAAACATAAGCAGAAATGGCAAGAAACCAACTTCCAATAGGACTCAAATAATATATAATCTGACTTTCAACAGAAAGATCTAGTTTAAATAGAAATTTAAGGGAAGTGTTGAAACAATAAATGCATGACAATAGGAAAGAAAATAAGATTTAAATGAAATGTAGATATTGAGATTGAGAATAATTTAAAGCTCTAGCTACCAAAACTATAGGACTCTTAGACTTCCGCGTACTACATTAGCCATCAAGTTTGCTGTTCTTGGTATTTATGCTGCTGTGTTCTTTTATGGCTGTTTCTTGTTTCCTTTATATGAATATGAATTTCATGGATGAACTCTGTTTTGATTTTTTTTTTTTCCCGGCAGTGATTGTATTTGTATGAAGTTTCAAGCTTGACAATTATGAAGCAACATTTCCTGGGTATTATTCTATTTTTGACGCACAAATTAGCTAAGTGCTTTTCTGTAGAGGATATATATAATATAATAAATGTTTACTTAATGGTTTAAACTTTTAATTACGTGAATACATACTTCGTAGGCTATTGGCCCTAGGTTCAAAATCCTACGTGATACCCATCGATTCATGTGTTTTGCCCATAAAAAAAAATCCATTCATATTAAGCTTTAGTAGAGGTGGAACACATACTTATACTTTCTTCCTTCAAGAATAGTAGGAGGAAGTTGAAAACCATTATCATATCTTTCATAAACCTAATGTTTCAACCTTAGGAGGTTGCTTATGAGATGAGTGAAAAATAAATGAAATCTTTTTTAGTATAATGCATTAGATTTCTTCATACATCTTACAAATTGATGAGCATGGATGCTTTTATTTGTGGTAATTACTTGCAGTAATACCTTTTTTCCCTTTTCATGGGAATCATGCGCAGTTTGCGCAATCCTTCCAGTTTTATGAGTGACTAGTGAAATATGTTTTTTATTGGTAGATTTGTGTTAGAGGGTATTTTCACATCGGATATCGTCCTCAAGGAGTGACAGAAGGGAGTTGACTTAAGAGGTGCTAATCACAAGTTATAACCAAGTATATAAGAGTTAGGTCAACAATCATGTAGGTTGAGATCTTAGATTCAATCGAAATATGCACCTAGACTCCTAAGCAAACATAGGCAAAGGATAGAAATATTTAACAAACAAGAAATAGAAACGAGGGACTCAGACATTGGCTATCTTAAGTCTTTGATGTAAATAGGAGTTATTAGATGAGATGCTCACAAGCTCGATACAACAATAGTACCAATGCTATGTCTCATAACCATTGACTAGCCAACTAGCCTTAGACTCCCTCTCATGGTGCGTAATACTAGTTGGGCAACTATCAACACTTAGCATACAAGGCTCCTCTGTCCCTTCCTTTGTCAAGGTAAGTTCAAGATTGTGAGTAAAGGCTGGCAACCTTAACCCCGAAACTAGTGGGCTAATTTGACAAAAAGAAAAATTTAAGGGTTAGGGTGAAAATTTTACCCGATAAGCCCATGGCCTGAATGGACTAGTTTGAATTTTCGTGGTGACCCAATAGTCTGAGCTAGTCAAGGTTACTCTTTGTTTCACAAGTGATGTAAAAAAAAAATATACATGAAAGTTTGTACATAAGCACATCTTTAGTATTTTAAATTAAATTTAAGCAAATCTTTAGTATTTTACTATTTTTTAATTAAATATTAATACATATGTTATACATTTATTCAATAACAAATTATTTTTATTGCTAATATATTATCTAATAGCAGAAAATCTTTTTGCCAACCTTTTTCATCCCTTCACTTGCCTTCTAAGGCTTCTTAGTTCCTACTCTGTTTGACAATTGATTTTACATTCATAAAATTGTTATCTTCATATTATCTGCCAAAATGCTAGTTGATTCCACTTGTTACCCAAATCATTTGATGATGTGTAAAAACGAATTTGTTGCCTCTCTAACATTTTTATTCTTCATAAAAACTCTTGTTCATCATTATCA
>VALG01012855.1:0-38329 GCA_009835305.1 Ipomoea purpurea
TTGTGACCAAGCATCCATCTAATAAACTATCGCGAAGTCATTCTTATAATGTCTTCATTGCTCCACCGTGACTAGCCTTTATCATTATGTGTGACAATATGTATATAGATTTAAATTTTTGTCTAATATCACAATCAAATGTGCTTGATTATGTATAATAGAAGATTAAGGGCTTTGTAAATTAGGACGTTTGTTTTAAAGAGTTCTATCTTTTTGAGATTGTTGATGTAGTTGTGTTATGTGGGGGTGTGTTGCGTCATGTGTCGTGTCTTTTTTCTTTACGCGGTGATCGGGTAGACAGTATTCAGAGTGGGTGAGGCGCGCTGCAGCGTGCGGGTGTGGGTCACGAGGAGAGGAGGGGGGAAAGGAGAAAGTAATAATGATAAGGGATTAGTGTATATTATAAGATAATAATCATTTTAACGCACCTCTCATCAGAGAACTGCTATGAAGACACCAGTAGTAAAAGATATCCTCACAGAATTAAAATAATTATACAAATTTTTTAATTCTAAATTTTACCACTTAGATTCTGACACATCATACAATTATCTCTTAAGGTCATGATAATAATTCTAAAAATAGATACTAAACAATGAATTGTCGAAAACTTATTAGTAACTTTTGAATTTTGCATTGCTTATAGAGAATTGACAGAACCTCTGAAAATTGGATGTGGACTTTGTATGATAAAAGAATGTCTTCAATTCTAGCCAGAATTGCTCGGTCTGTTGTCATCAATCGTCTGTGATAATGTTTGTGGGATTTTGTAAAAAAGCATTAGAATCGCAGACGATTTTGGTAATGAACCAAGCTGTAAAATAGTAATATAACAACTCGGATACATAAATACATACATTGATCTCTACCTTGAAAATACATAAGACTCCACCATACCCATTAACTAATACATCGTTATAGGTACTAAGTGAACCAAGCCAAAATATATGTAACAATAGCGTATTGTTTTGTCTGTAGTATTCTTATAATTATTCAAATCTATTTCGCCCCGATAGGATGTCAAACTAGTTAAAACCAAATTAGCGTAGTAAATAATCTTTGTAGAAAATATTTATGCCATGAATTCGCGTGCGGACCATTTATGGAGGACTATTCCGTATAAATAATAATTTTATTCCCTTGTATACTAGATAAGGAGTTTGTGTATGGTGAAGTTATATAAACGTGGTTGTGGCAGCTTTGTAAAGAGAGAGACGACAACTCTAAATGACTGTCAGACAGTAGATATATGGGTCTCGAGAAGAAGGTCAAGTTAAGATGTAAACTTATAACAATTCCATTTTTCTCAAATAGGTTTATATTAGTAAGGATCTTCCTCAATATTCATGTAGAGATTGCAAATAGTAACCGCAATAACGTCCCTGTCAGTTTTATATAAATTAATTATTCAATAACTTTTTTCCGTTTTACAACGAATTGTCTTTATATTCATACTCCCATAGTAAGAATGTATGCGGACCCCTAGGAGCATGAACTTGATACAGTAAGACCACAGTGTGGACCCTGATGTGATAATTTAAGAACATTAATGGGGAATGTCTTCGAATGTACAGCATTCTGATCCATTTTTCTTTTTTTTTTTTTTTTTTTTTTTAACTATTATCCTTAATTATGTATTGAGTGTTGGGCGGAGAGAGTGTTAAAAGGATAGAACCTCACGATTTCTATGTTTCGGTTATGAAGTAGTAGGCTCGCGATGTGCATTATTATTAAGCTACTGCAGTAAAATACAACGCCCGCTGACATTCAGATCGCTCAATCTCATTGATAACTGCATCTTTTTTTTTCTTTTTCCGTCTCTGCTGACCAAAATACCCGCGCCCGCCACCCCGCCCCCCGGTACCCCCCAGGCCAATATCATATTCATTAGAGTTATTATAGTAAGCTATAGACGGCGTACGAAATAATTGCTTAGAACGAGTTATGGACTTTACTGAATTACGATCTATTTCTCAGTGTGTTTCTTTTGTACTCTAACCGTTGATTATTACTGTAAGTGTAGTTTGGGCGCGAGTTTTAATGACGAAGTTGTCTGTTTTGTAAGTAATAGTAATCCAGAGTATAGATAATTAATAAACCAACGTTCCGTTTCCAAGATTTTTTTTTTGCACGGCCAAATCCTTCTTATATTCATGGGCTAGATGTTGACGCACGTCAACGACCATGGAACGGCCCCTGCAGAATTTTAATCTAAATATAGTCTAATAAGATTTTTTTTGGGGTGTTTTTTTGCAAATTCGCATGTAGATTAAGTAGTAAAGATACATGTGTAGAGACTAATTTTAGAACATTATGACTTCTCAAATACTTCTTAGGCATTGAATTAGCTCGGTCCTCAAAGGGGCTACATCTCTGTCAAAGAAAAATACATTCTGGATATTCTAGATAAAACTGGCTTCTTAGATTGCAAGTCTGCCCCTAGCCCAATGGTTCCCGGTCTGAAGTTAGCCCATGGTGATAGTGCTCTACTAGCATATGTGGGTTCCTAATAAATTTAGTAGGAGATTGCTCTATCTCACTGCTACCAGACCTGACATTGCTTTTGCAGTTCAGCAGTTGAGCCAATTCATTGATAGTCCTAGTCAAAACCACATTGTTGCAGCACATAGAGTTTTTCGGGTTTCTTCTCCCAAATACTGCCCACTAAACCATTGAGTTAAGCTTGTGCCGGTAGTTCTTCGATTTTTAAATCAGCACTTGGAGAAGGTCTATTCTTCCATGCCACCTTTACTATTCATGTTAAAGCCTTTGCTTATGTAGACTGGCAACTGTCCAGATACAGGAAGTCAGTATCTGGTTTTTGTATTTTCTTAGATGATTCCCTCATTTCATGGAAGTCCAAGAAGCAACCCACAATTGCAAGGTCAAGTTCAAAGGCAGAATATAGGGCCCTTGTTGTTTTTGTTGTTGGTTGTTGTGTTTGTGAACTGCAATAGTTGCAGCTTACTTAGTATCTGACTTGAAGGTTGCTCCTTCCAAATTAGCTACACATTACTGTGACAGTAAAATCAGCTATTGGCCATCTCTGAGAATCATGTGTTCCATGAAAGGACTAAACACATTGGAGATTGATTGTCATGCCTCGTTAGGGAAAAGGTTCTAAAGGGTCTGCTTAAACTTCTATATGTTCCCACTGCCAAATTAACTTGTTGATGGCTTCACCAAACCACTGCAAGTATCTGCATTTCGATTGTTTCCTTCTAAGCTGGGGCTTGCTAATATTACGCTCCAACTTATGGGGGTATGAGATATAAGCGTGAATGCTAGAAAAATGCCAGCTAAAGCAATAAGTTTGTTGAGAGCGGTTATCATCTAAATTCCTCCTAAAACCCTAAACCTAAACATCTTCCCCATCTCTATTCAGTCATTTTCCAAAACGTGAATGAAAGTTCTTTTCCCTTTTCACATTTACTTCATTCTTCCTCTCTTCCTCTCCTTGTTATCTGCCATTAGTATACACAATTTGTAAGATGCAGGGGGTCGAATTTTGGGCTGTGCAACAACACAAGCACCTCAATTTTTAGAGGGCCCAATATTTAGTTTATTTATCCTAACTACGTTAAGAAATTACAAAATATTGCAATGAATCCTTAAAGCATTCTGATGGAGGAAGGTAGAAAGAGTAAATGCTAGTTGTAGCGTGATAGTACCAAGCGCCTTGGAGAACAGATCGTTTCAGACATTAACTGTTGTTTTGATCTTTGCTATATCAATTTTGTCTAGTAAAATCTAACAGTATGAAATTTGCTGCTTAATTAGCTTTGCTATATCTTTTGCTCTTTAAAAATTGTCTTTTAGGTATGATGATTTAAAGATTGAATTTTTCTTACGTGTAACATGTGTGACACACAGGGTCGGATCCGTGAGCAACGTCTGCCAGGGGGTATCCCTAATTTTTGGAAGCCATGAATTAAGCAGAAACTATAATGAATAATATCCAAGTTGTATTTACTGCTTTCGCAACCCTCTCTCCCTCTCTGCGTTCTTTATGTGTTTGCCTTCCAGCATTCGCATTTACCACCATCTAGCACCATCCTAATCGCGCATTAATTTTATCGGATGTCCCCCAAAAGGGGCCCTATGGGGCAGATTAAATTACGTGTCATTTGATGTTACGTCAAGTAGTGAGTGGACTATTACTAGTATTGGCCTTGTGTTCATGTATCCTAGGATAGGCATGAGGAGAGATTATGATTTATGTATTCTTCAAAAAAATGTATGATTTATGTATCCAGTAATATGTTAATAGATATTGGCGAGCTTGAGTTTCGATTACCAAGAATCGTTGATTAATGCTTATTTACACAAATCCCACAGAAACATATCACAGACGATTGAGACAACAGACACAATTCGGTAGAATTGAAGAAATTCTTTTATCATACAAAGTCACAAATTTTCAAGTTCTTCAATTCTCTAACATGCAATCAAAATTACTAAAATAGTTCAAATTCTGTTTATGTATTTTATTTACATGACTCTAATAATTTTGATTTCAGAATAGTATATTCAAAATTAATTTTTGTTTAATTATTGTGTTCATAGAGTTTCTAAATTAAATTATTATTTTTTCTTTAGATTTTTATAATTATGTCTTGTAGGAAAATATTCATCTGAATTTAAGAAGGTAAAAAGAAAAAGAAGAATTGAGCAATAATTAACTCAATCTCCAAAAAGAACTCTTAAAAAAAGTCGATTACAAAGCTAATCTTCATTACAAAATCAAGATGATTGTGATATTAGAAAAAATTTAAATATATTAGTGCACAATAATGATAGGTATCACTGTGACAATGAAAAATAATTAAGAATGTTGATAGTTGTTTAGATGATGTTGGTCACAATGATAAACCTAATGATTGTGAGATTGAAAAAAAATTAAATGGTAGTGTGCACAACGATGATAAGTATCATTGGACTGACAGATAATAGGGCTGGCACCCGACCCCGATCACAAATAGGCCACCTGACTCAGCATCAAACATGGGATACCCAACGGGCAGCCAACTCCAACGTTAGGAATTCCAACAGGTACCACCTTTACGTCATCATGAAGCCAGCATTGAAGCCGCCATTGATGAGAGAGAATTAAAGGCTTAGGCTCCCCATTTACTGTTCCATGTTGTTACCGTTAGGACTCTAAGTATAGAATGGGGTTCTCCCTCAGCTAGCAAGGGGGAGACACATTGTATTTTCTATACTGAGACAAAAAGCAATACAATTATTGTTATCATCTTATAGCGTGTATTATAGTATTATTATTACCGGTAACATTATTACCGTCATTGGTGCTTTCGTTGAGAGCCTGAGTCCAACTCACCAGCAATCGCGGAGGGATCTCCGAGAACAGCTCCAACAATGGGAGACCCGGGGACCTTCGAGACCAAGTCAACAATGGAGGATACCTTCGAGACCAACTCAACAATGGAGGGGACCTCCGAGACCAACTCAACAATGGAGGGGCGAACCAAGTCGTGAACCTCCAGGCGACCATTCAGCAAGCAGTGACGGCGGCACTAAACCAAGTGGCGGTGGGACTACAAGGCCAAGTGCCCCCTCCGCGGCCCCAGGAAATAGGGGTGGAGACCCAAAGAAGTGGACCGGCCAGACGACAACCAGGCCCTTCCCAATCTGTACCAGAACGATTGGGACAGAAAGCGCCCGCGCGACAAAGATTAGGATCACGGGCCGAGGGGTCCTCTACCAGAGGTCCTCGCCAACACGAAAACAGAGAAGTCCAGAGATCGCCCACAGAGGAGGTGGGCGAGTCTCGGGAGCCGACCCAACGCCAACACGTTGATAAGTCGGCCTTACGTCGACACTTGGTGGAGCGACGCGTCGAAGAGCCGGCTCCGCGTCGGCACTCGCGGGGAAGCGACGCGTTGATGAGCGGGTTCCACATCGACCTGGAGGAGCGGCAACCGGCCCCGCGTCGGCACCCTGATGAGTCGGCCTGGTGAAGGCTGAGAGAAGAATCGAGGAGTTAAACAAGAAGGGTGGAGGCACGGAGAGCAGTCGCCGGAACCCGAGGTACGGATGGCAGCACCATTCTCCCAAGCATCATGGACGTACCTTTGCCCGAGGACTTTAGGTGCTCGTCATCAAGGAGTACACGGGTCACTGACCCACGTGTCCACATGACGAGGTACAAGCTGCTGTGGGGTATGATCGGGGCAGGGGACGCCATCATGGTGCCGAGCGTATCTTGTCCACCCTGATGAGCGGCCCAGACTGTTCCAACACCATCCCGGATGGGTTGATCCAAAACTTTGGGAGTTGTCCAGAGCTTCCTGACATACTTCTCTGGTAGCATACAGCGTAAGAAACCCTTCTCTCACCTCTGTGTAATGAAAGCAGGATAGAGGCGAGAGCCTCAAAGACTTCCTGATAAAATGGAAAAAAGAAGTCAGTAATGTCTACGATTTTCGACTCCAAGGAAGCGATCCCGATATTTATCCATGCCTTAAGATCAGGTATTTTCCCACAAGCAGCTGAACGCCCACCACCCCCGCTCTTACGAAGATCTGATGGAGGACGGCTAGCCGCTATGCCGAAGCAGAGGAAGTCGAGGAAGAAGAAGACGAAGAAGGATGGTAGAAAGGTGGGAAGCCTGGGAAAAGCTGGTCCCCCAGCAGGCACCAACTCTCGAACACCCGACGCAGGGAAGGGCCCACGAGACAGAACGACCTCGCCTGGTCCCCTTGCGTGAATTTAACTCCTTCTTACCCATCCGTCAGTGTCATTTTAAAGCCAAGCTTGGGAGAGGGTTGGTAGATCCCCTAAGGAGTGGCATTGAAGTCTCCCCAAGGCAGACCAAACAAAGTACTACAGGTTTCGATAGGCATGCCGGACACGATACGATGAGTGGTCACATTTTGAGAGACAAATAGATGACCTCATCCAGCAAGGGCTACTTTCCGACATTTCGTCAAGCGATCCAAGCAGCAGAAACAGCCGCAACGAAATCACCAAAAATGTCTGGAGGATGAGGAAATGGCCTGAGCAGTCAAACCTCGAACGCCAAAAAAGAGACCGACGACCAAATATCTTGAGCAAGACTGATAACGAGAAAGAAGACCGAGGTGGCGCCAGACGACAAAAGAAGGCACACATACACTTTATCTATGGTGGACCCGCAGGGGCACACGCCCGCGGAGAAAGAAGTTGGAGCGAAACTATACGTGGGAGAAGTGGTGATTTCCCCAAAGAAAAGAAACAGAGAACAGAGGTCATCACCATTTCTCTGATGATGACCTCAACCAGAAAGGAGCCCGTTACCCCATCGTGACGCCCTGGTGATTGAGATGGACGTCAAACGATTCATTGTCCGCCGCATCTTAGTCGGCACGGGAAAGCTCAGTCAATGTGAGTATTATACGATGCCTTACCCAAGTTAGGGATACTAGGAACCAGCTCAAAGAATTACGTATCTACTCCTCTGGAGTTTACGGGTGATCAAGTGTGAGACGGAGGGTTAGTGGTCTTAACCAGTGGAGATAGGTATGAGCCCTAAGCATTCGCAAACTTGACGTGGAATTCATCGTGGTAAGACTCACTTGTGTGCACAACATCATTTTGGGGAGACCGACACTGGAGGACCTCAAGGCCATAGTGCCGGTGGAACACTTGTGTATGAAGTTCCCTACTCCGAGTGGGATAGGAGTCGTCAGGGAGACTAGCGAGCAACACGCATTTGTTACGTAAAAGCATGCAAAAAGATTGACAAAAAGGACCTACAAGTCCACACCAGCAAGGATGATCGATCGGGTATGGAACTTAGAACATTTAATTAGATATTATAGTAATATTTTGTAATCATGGTTTGCACAGGTTACTTTGCTCAAATAAGAGGTTCTCAACCCACCTTCGATCAACCAAAAGCCGGCCGACGCCGCATTGTAAAAAAATAAAAAACCAAGGCCGATGCGCACGCCTTGGCCCGGCGCGGGCTGAGGCGACGCCTTGGCCCAAGGCACGACTGAGGTGGCGCATCAATCCGAGCCGCAAAAAGGCGTGAGGCGGCGCCATCGCCTTGGCCGAGGCACGCGTCTCGCCCAGCGCCCACGACTGAGGCGACGCCTCGGCCAAACCCGGCTAAGGCGACGCCTCAGCGAAAAGAAAAAAAAAAAAAATACCGCCAGGCCGAGGCATGCGTCTCGGCCATTGGCCTGAGGCGCACGCCTCAGCCAGGCCGAGGCCCGCGTCTCGGCTATTGGCCGAGGCGCAGCACCTCGGCCTAGGCCTGAGGCGAACGCCTCGGCTAACGGCTGAGGCCCGCGTCTCGGCCACTGGCCGAGGCGGTGCCTCAGCCAGTCCGTAAAAAAAAATGATAATAAAATATAAAAAACAATAAAAAAAAATAAAATAAAGAGGTCGGAGCTCGCCCCAGCCTCGGCCACGATCGGCCGAGGCGCACGGTCAGTCGAGGCGACGCCTCAACCACGATCGGCCAAGGCGACGCCTCGGTCACAATCGACCGAGGCGCACGCCTCGGCCACGAGCGGTCGAGGCGACGCCTCGGCCACGAACGATCGGCCGGGGTGTATTCCTCGGCCACGATCGGTCGAGGCGACGCCTCGTGTACGGTCGGAGGCATGCACCTCGCCCAGCATAAAAATAAATAAATAAATAAATAAAATTCATGTGTGATTTGGAAAATAAAATCACATACTCGGGATCAACAGAGATTCTGCACGATATCAAGCAAATTCGGCCTTACTCCCTAGTCAACTCAAACACATCCGTTGACTCAAGAGTCGGGGGGACTGGGGACAGGATAATAGGGCTGGCACCCGACCCGGATCACAAATAGGCAACTGACTCAGCATCACATGGGAACCCAACGGGCAGAACTCTAACGGTTAGGAATTCCAACAGGTACCACCTTTACTGTCATTGAAGCCAGCATTGAAGCCCCATTGATGAGAGAGAATTAAAGGCTTATGCTCCCATTTATGTCCCATGTTGTTACCGTTAGGACTCTAAGTATAAATGGGGCTCTCCTCAGCTAGCAAGGGGGAGACACATTGTATTTTCTATACTGAGACAAAAAGCAATACAATATTGTTATCATCTTATAGCGTTATTATAGTATTATTATTACCGGTAACATTATTACCGTTAGTGACAATGAAAATAATAAGAATGCTTATAGTTGTTTAGATGATGTTGGTCACAATGATAACCCATATTTGATTGATGATTTTGCGTCTAATTGTGCACGTCACATGTAGCTTTTTAAATGAAATTTTAAATATATTTTTTATACAATATTTATATTTTAAATTTTGAGTAATTACCCAAAATGGTCCCTCGACTATAGCTAAATTCAAAAATTGGTCCTCGACTTTTAATTTCAACCAATTAAGTCCTTAACTTTGTAATTTTAACACAATTTGGTCCTTTGTCTATTTGACCGTTTGTTGACTGTGATTTTTGAGGATATATATGTAATTTCATGGTCCATCATCGGTTTTTTAAGGTTTCGGTTGCACTTCCAGACCGCACTGTTACATTCGAATCCACTACCGAAAGCAATCTACCAAATCCGGTCGTCTTTCTTCATCCTCCCTTTGGATTTAATATAGTTGAGTTCGTACTAGAGCGAAGAAGACACGGTGTTTCCGAACCGGTGCAACGTCATCCTGGAGGCCTCTACGTGCTCTGACGAGAGCTGAGGTTCTTCTGGAGATCGTCGATCATGGTCAACAAACAGTCAAATAGATGGAGGACCAAATCGTGTCAAAATTGCAAAGTTAAGGACTTAATTGGTTGAAATTGAAAGCCGAAGATCAATTTGTGACCATTTTGGGTATTTACTCTTAAATTTTTGACATAACTTTTTAAACAATTATTATTTATATATACATAATATATTTTTTAAAAGGCCCAATTTAAGATATTGCAGTTGACCCATTTTTTATTGGAAAAGCGCTGTGTACACACGATACATCCTAGCATGCTATATATGATCAGGTGTGACCGAATGGTAGCTAGTTACAAATCTGATCAAAGAGGAGTTGATTCAGACATGGAAACAACTGAGATGATCTTCTACCAGGTGAGAACATTCATGCTCGTCCCTCAAACTGCGTATACTAAGCATAGGAAACTGCGGCGGCCCTCTTATTCCCGCCTCTACTTCCTCCGCGGCGGCAGCCGGATTTGGTTCACAAGCTGGCTAGTAACCGGCGCCTGGCCGCTCACTTTAATCCCTCTAGCCGCCGCATACGCTTTCCGACGCACAACCGAAGGCTCCACTGCAAAGCTCTTCTTCATAACGCCGAAGATGTTCGCCTCCGCGGCCGCCATCGGCGTCCTCACCGGCCTCGACGACTACCTCTACAGCTACGGCGTGGCGAAGCTCCCGGTGTCCACCTCCGCGCTCCTCATCGCCACCCCAGCTGGCCTTCACCGCCGGGTTCGCGTTCCTGCTGGTGAAGCAGAAGTTCCGCCTACTCGGTCAACGCGATCGTGCTGTTGACCATGGGCGCCGGAGTTTTGGCGTTCGGAGCGCAGTGACCGGCCGAACGGGGAGTCAACCGGGAGTATATTCTGGGGTTTGTTTTGACGCTTTTAGCGGCACTTTTGTATGGGTTTATTCTGCCCATGGATAGAATTGATGTACAAGCAGGCAAAGCAGGCGCTCACTTATACGTTGGTTTTGGAGATCCAGTTGGTGATGTGTTTGTTTGCTACTCTTTTTTGTACCATTGGGGATGATCATAAACAAGGATTTCAGTAATCATCATTTTCACCTTTACAATAAATTCAATAATAATTAAAAAAAAAAAAAAAACACTTATATTTTTACTAGATAATATCTTATTATAATTTTTCTATTTTTTTATTTTTTATTTGTGACCAGACATTAAGAAGGGTAATAGAGACGTCGTAGATGGTAGTTGATAAATTTCATTTACTCAAAATTAGCCGGTGCTTTTAAAGTTTTCTATATTCTACAGTATTTCAAACTTCATAGTACAAAATATGTTTGGCTTTGCTTGGTTAGAAAGGGGTAGGAATGATTTGACTAGCTCATTTTCTAGAAAATTAAAAGTAAATTGTATTAAAATTTAGAAATCAAGAGTATCTGGGAAAAATAAAAAAGTAAAAGTGTTTATTTAAAAAAGTGGATAATATTTTGGAGCAATAGAATAGGAAGTAAAATAGATTAAATGGGACAGGAATTCAGGAAATACCATTAAATTAAAAATCAGTTTTTCTTACATACAAAATCGTCATTCTTAACGTACTTTGGAATATAATTAAAAGATTGGGAAAAAGTTACTGACGAATTATTGTTTTGTAACGTCAGACATCACTCTAGTAGTGTCACCAGAATTTTATTTGATAACTGCAGTTTCTGGATTTTTATTCATATGCAGAACAACACTTTAGGAATTTACGTCACACTTTTGTTCTAATTTTAATCATTAGACATAAGTTTACGCCATGTATCTGGGCATCCCACTAACTTTTGACTAAAGAGATTTAATCCACTAGTTTGTGTATAAGTTAATTTTGATTCTTTGGCACTATTAGCTGTTTGGTTTGATTAAGTAATCAAATAAGTTTGATTAATTAATTTTTGTAACAGCTTATTGTTTTAAAATATTAAGTTCAAAATAATTGTTTCAATAAGCTTTTTGAAAAAATCATTTTATGTTGTAATAAATTATCAGCTAAAAGTGAATTTATCAACATCTTTTTACAATCAGCTAATGTTATCAACTACTCAGACCACAAACAAATTCGGTAACTATTTACCAAACACCCCCTTAAATTATTCGACCTACTTATACATAAGACATCCTCATCTCTGAAACGATGAGAATCCGAATCATCTGTCGTGGCAATTTGGTTTTTGTGTGTTTTTTCTTTTTTTTTTAAAAAAAAATAAGTTCAAACATGTACTACTTTTTTGTCCTTTTGACTTTTTGCAACCATTTTAAACCTTTAAATAATAGATTTAATAATAATTATATTATATTTTGAGAGTAATTGAAATTGTGTGGGTGGAGATAAAATAGTAGAGAGTTATAAATATTATTGATTGTGGGTAACCTCCATAACATAAGCCCATTTAGTCATAATGTTGACTAGTAACTATATAAGGTTACAAGTTCAATTTTAATTGGATATGAGTAATTTAGGATGGTTTATCTTTAGAAAAAAAAAATAGCCTAAGATGGTAAGAATGAATTTTAAAATTACATCTTAATTTATTTTTTAAAAACAATAATTAAATACATTAGAAAATGTGAGGGATGGAGACATGGACTAATATTACCCCATTAAGTTAACATCTTCCAAAAGTTGTGCTAATTCCAACCACCACCTTATATTCTAAGATCAAATTATACAAAACATCATAATCACTATTCTTCGTCTTTAGCAATTGTTCAAGGTTGTATGTTGAAGATTCTTAAAGATATATTTATAAATTTTTTTTCTTTTAACCAATCAATACAAATCAATCAAAAGAAAAAAAAGACCCATAATTAAGAGGAAATTAACATTTTTCTTCTTATGATAATGAGATTCGACAATAATATAAATATAAAAGTTGTACGTACTCTTCAAGGGGTCCAACCGGTCACGTGGGACTTCTCATCAATTATTTGGACAGTACTTTGTTGGAATAACTCTTTTTTCTTTATAGAGTTGATAAGAATATTATTTGTGCGTTGACCTTAGCTGTGATCATGGTGCACTGGGGAATAGTATCAACTTGCGTGCTGCCAAACTCCATTATTAATAATAATAAAAACTCCATTATTAAATAATAATTAAAAACTCCATTATAAGATCGAAACCAAAAATGTAAGTTGAAATTTATGTCTTTAGTGAGAAACACTAGCTGTACTAGGCTCTGACTAATATTTTTTATATTTTTAAATAATTAAACAACCCTAAATTAAATATTTCAAGAGTACCTCGTGATCTTCATTGATTACTAGCTTGTCGTTATTGTATATGTGGACTGTGGTTGATGATTGTACAATATTTTAATTAGATTTTAAATTTATTGATTTGAGGAAAACATTTGACTTTAAGGTCGCTATTGAATACTTATCCCTACACATTTGTCTTATTACTTTTAGGTATTTAATTTAATACATATCATCTAGACTAAGGCTAAAGATTCACTTGCTAGGTGAGGTGGCTAATTTTTTTATTTTTTATTTTATTGTATATCATGCATGTGTCTAGCAAAGGTAGCCGCATTGTGTACTTTTTTTTCTTATTTGTGTCTTTTTTTTTTTTTTTTTTTTGGGTAGAGAAGAAGAGCTTAAAAGCCTAGGATTTATGTCTTTTAGTTATTATTATATTATTTATTATTATATTTATAATATAATATGAAAGTAAAATCATTTTAGAAAGTGAGAGAATATTGCAAGAGTAGAATAAATAGTAGAATAATTTATAAATTTGATGATGTAAAAGTGAATTCATTTTAGAAAGTGAGAGAAATTTTTGGGATAAGAATAGTCTAAGACTTTTAATAATATTAATTTGCTTGAAACAAGGTGTATCTTTGTAGCATGTTACTTCTTCTCTCTTTTTTTTTTTTTTCAAGTGCTGACTTATTACATTGTAGTATCGGTTCTTCGGTACTTTCTCAATCTTTGAAGTACAAAGAGTCAACACTGCCTTCACTTAGTCTCGATCTCATGATCTCCCATATAAAAAAGTCATTATTATGTCACCTGAGCACAATGTTAATAAATCACTTCACTTTAATTATTTTAAATAATTTTTTATAGTTAATTGCAATAATTGATTATTTTATAACTATTTTAGTGTAATTGTGGTTATGTGTAAAAAGGGAGCATAGATGACACTTATTGTGGTAATAAAAAATCATTTTCTATTTAGAAATCAAGACATCTATATATATATATATATAATATATATATATATATATATACGTTATATAATATATATATACTATATATATAAATCAGGTGAGAACCACATTAACCTGTAAAACTGTACGAATTGTGAAGGATTGCACCAAAATTACTACATGATTGATCCGCACCCAAATACGATTCGCCGCAGTCCTTCAGACATGTCTGGGAACCGTCAGCAGTGCAAATTATGCATTAGTTGTGGTGCAACCCTTCTCCAATTCACAGTTTACAAGTTAATGTTGGTTCTCAACTGATAATAATTATATCAATAGTAAAAAAAACTCGTTTATACAATAGTTATCTTATAATGTGCAATACCATGCATACTCTGCGGTAATAATGATTATATATTGAAATCAAAAAATTGATATGTTTGTATGTCATATTATGCATAGAAAAAAAAAAAAAAAAAACTTTATTGAAATTAAGGATCGGAGTTGGTTAACTATGAATGGTTTGATTTACAGCAATTTACGGAGCAAAATGAATCGAAACTGGAAAAGCAACATACTATTGTGTAATATGGCTGCCATCTTTGGCAGTGCTTTTTCGTCGGAGCCGTCGGTGTGATATGCTACCGGTTCATCGTTGTTTTCCGCCGTCGTAATCGCCGTTTGCTTTCCGTCACAGAGGTGCTAGGCGTCGTCTTCTACGGCGAAAAATTCCAATCTCAGAAGGATATCTCTCTGGCCCTTCTCTTTGGGGGTTCGTCTCCTATTTCTTTATGGAATTTTAAAAGTATGAATGACCAACAAGACCATGCAACAAAAGTCAAAACTCAGAGGGTCCAATGCCCAACGCAGAACCTTTCTATTAATCTATTCTATTATTACAATCGTGTGCACCAAGGTGGCACATAGCAATGTGTGCTCAGTTATCTCAAAACGATGTCGTTTCTATATTATGTTATAAAATTCTGTGTTTTTAGTATAAAATTTTGTACATTCGAAACATGGATTGATTTTAGTTGGATTGATTACAATTTTGATGTATGAGTGTCTCTGACTGTGATATTGTAAGGTATAAGACAAGGAGTAAATACAGACGGTAGTAGTGGACTTCTTGGTATTGTACTCCAAAATTAAGGATGGAAATATTAGTTGGGATTTTGCATAATCAATGGAAGAAACCTTTGGACTGTTTGATTTCAGACTTTTCGAGTTTGAATCTAGTAAGTAGTGAATATAATGGTTATACTTATTTAGATTGAGGCACCATGTATGAATATAATTTTGGGTTGAATTAATGTACGGCCATAAGAAGGATATAAGGCAAATTTATGTATGAGCAACTATGTGATCATTGGTACACACAAAATTGTGATTCGTAAATTTTATAATATAGATCATTAATCTATATTATAAACTTATAATAATTGAACTTTATATTCACAATTACAAAATTCTATGTTCCATAATTTCAATTATTCATATTACCAAATTGTTGAACCTGTATTCACCAAATTATTGAATTATATGTTCAATTGATTTCAACTAACTTATACAATTTAGGAAATTATGAATCTATAATATAGATATTAGGAATCTATAAATAGCAATTATAAATCTACAGTATTAAAAATTCATGAATCTACAGTTTATATTAGAATTTATGGGTAAAGTACTTTATAAAGTCCCTTTTACTATTGTGTTTGTATCATTTAGTCTCTACTTAATTTGTTCAATTTTAGTTCCGTACTTTAAAAACTAAACAATTAAGGACCAATAGTTATATAGCGCTTACATTATCTCGTGCCATGTCATCATAGCGTTGGACATATTAATGTAATATATTGGTGGTAAAAATAATTAATTTTAAATATTTATAAAATAATATATGAGTTGGCATGTAAGTATGATGATATGGCAAAGATAATGTCAGTGCCATATAAGCTATTGTCCTTAATTATTTTACTTTTTAAAAGTGACTAAATTGAACAAAATTACTTGTAAGATAGAAGAATTAAATTGAACAAAACACTATAGTACATGAATGGGAATCTCATGGGTACTTTGCCTATTTACTCGCTAACAACGCTAAGTTGTTTTCAATACTTTTTTTTTTTTTTAAAATCATTGGTTGTGAATATTCAATTCAAAAATTATAAATATAACTTAGATTCACTTTATAAGATAGACCCCGATCTATGACATAACTATCCGTGAGATGTCCAACTAATGAACATACTTCACAATTTTGAATTTTCACATACTCTCGGTTGTTTGCTATAGCCTTTGATGTACAAGACTACAAGAGTAATCAAATATGAATTTTTTTTCTTTAAGATAGAAGCAATATTGTATATAATTTACTATTTTTACTTCATTAACTCTTCAAATGGACTTATCCATTCGTATTCTGCATTGTTGAGAGTTCTCTACCATTATTGATATTAATTGCTCTGTTTGGCATAATTTATACTTATTTTAAATTAGGGAAAATGACACTTTTTCCTCCTGAGTTATATACTTATAGCATTTTTTTTTCCTGAGTTATTTATGTAAGTACATTAGCCCCTCAAATTATTTTAAAGTGATGATTTTCCCCCCTGATATATTAAATTGACATTCTTACCCTTAAAGTAACATTTTATTTATTTTCTTTCTCACAAATTAACTGTTTAATACGTAGGGGTGACCCGGTTCGGTTCCGAACTGAACGGACTTATGACGGCAATCGAATTGAATAGTTTGATTAAATGATTCGATCTCAGAACCCAAATATTTTAAGATTTCAGTTTATTAACATTATGATCAAACAAATTGATTTCTGACCGTGATACCAGCGGTTCGGATGCGGATCGCGAATTTTGAATCTTATTTGTATAATATAACATTTATAAAATTATTTAATTTTAAATAAGTCAAAATTAAACAATAAATGTAATTTTATTATTATTCAGTTTGGAACATGAATGGCCGTTTCGTTTAGTGATTTTATAACTCTAATAATCAAGTTTCGATTCCATATTAATGATAATTGGAATATATTCAGTTTTGTTGCTTATAGTAAAGTCTGTTGAAATATAATGGACGAATCGTGGTCATAATTAGTCATAGAAGAGAAAATAAATAAAATATAATTTATTTTAAAGGGTAAAGATTCCATTTAACATTTCTAGGGGAATAAATAGCCACTTGAATAATTTGAGGGGAAATGCTATAAGTATATAACACATAGGGAAAAAGTGTCATTTTCCCTTTAAACTATTAATAAGGTATAAGCTCTCTTTGGTAATATTCTTAAATAAGTTAATAACTCCCTAAGTATTTTTCATCTTTCGTCTTTATTATTTTTAAGAAATGACATCCTTTATAATTCCAATTAAAAATTATTTTTTCCCTATTTTATCTGTAACTTTCACCGAAATTACTTATTATTATATTATTATTTTATTATTATTATTTTATATTATTTCATTGTTTTGTTGTTGTTGTTGTTGTTGTTAGTTGTTAGTTGTTGTTGTTGTTATTATTATTAGATGAAGGAGATTCGCAACAAATTGCTACTTCAGGAAAATGACTGAAATGTGTAAGTAGGCACATGCCCGAAATATGACGATGTTGTGGATTGCAACATAATTATGAAAAAGACGTTTGGGACATGTGTTTGAGGTCAGAAACGCATGTCCGAAACATCCTTATTAATATATATATTTTTTAACAGGATCATATTTTGGGAATTGCATGTGCCTACTTACACATTTCAGTCATTTTTCCTGCCTAATTCATTATGAGATGCTAAATCATGATTATGCTAATAATTATTTTTAAAATGTTAATTTTTTTTAAAGACACAATGTTAAATTTTAATAGATAACAAACTAATTTAAATTTTATAAAAATGCCCTTTTTTAATATCTTTTTTACATTTATCAACTTATCAAAAAATTAATTTTACCAAATATTTAAGCATATATAGTTAACTTAACAATTCTTCAATTTTCAAGTCATAATTTATATCATTTCAGTTTTAAGCTCATTTTAATTTTCAGCTATATTTGCCAAACACAGCCATTAATTATCCGTCTTCATTCAATATTTTATCAATGAAATAGCCACCACTAGTCCATTCACTAAACTTTTATCCATCAGTCAACCTTCATAGAAACACATTGGATTAAGTGTCCAAATCATGTTTTTTTTTTTTTTTTTTTTTTTTTTTTAAATCTGCAGTTGTCTTTTTAATCTAAATCCCTATTAGTATTTTTAAATATATTTTTATTGGCGAAAAGTATATTTTATTATTTATCTAAGGAAAAAATGATTATCCGACAACTTAACTAACTACGATAATTTAATTGATTCATAGTTAAAATAAGTGTAATTGACTTTTAGTTAAAAAAAAATACAAATTTTTTAATTATGGATATTGTTGATGTGACATTTGAAAATAATGCAGTGTCTCTTGATTGCCGTGTGACATGTTGTTGATTAATAAGGCCTATTATATTTCTCTTTTGTTGCATACACTTGAGTCTATTAGCAAGATAAACAGTGCAATATATGTCAAATGACCAACTCCACTTACAGACTTTGCCATGGTTTATCCTACATTGTGAATCTTGGTTTAAAATAAGCTTCAGATTATTATATTTATAATTGACATATTTTGTACCTGCAATAAAACGTTTATATGTGTGTAAATAAATCGAAGGCATGTAACAAGTCAATTGCATACATATAACATGGTAATTACATACACATAATATAATAAATGTAAATACATATATGTTACAGGCAGATACATGATTTTAAGACCAGAGTCTACAATACAATATGAACTTTAGTCTATGGTATAGCAATTGCAATCATTATTGTGTAGACCATGGTCCACACAAGTTGTGTGGACCATATTTTGTATACTGTAAAATAATGTACATTCAATACAAAAATAATGTACATCAGTACAAAAATAATGTACATTGTATTCAGAGGATGTACATTATTTTTGTACTGAGTGTACATTATATTGTACAATGTACACTCAGTACAAAAACAATGTACATTTAGTATATTAAAAATGTACTTTTTACTATGGTTCACATAACACTGTGTGGACCATAATTTGCCATAGCAATTGTCAAAACAAGACTCACCCCACCGTTGCAGCCTAAATACAAAGCCTAACTAGCGAGGCCCAAAAAGAGAAGGAAGAAAGATATCGGCCATGTTTGGTAAAATAAGGTAAATTATTGTGTGGATCATGAATATCACGTACATTTTTAATATATTAAAAATATATATTTTTGTACTGAAGGTACATTATATAAAATAATGTACCCTTAGTATATTAAAAATGTATTTTTATTTATGATCCACACAATTGTGTGGACCATGGTCCATGCAATAATAATTGGTAAAATAATTAGTCTATCAGTTAATTGTTGTTTATTTGATCACTATCATTGTTTAACTTGGTTAAAAAAATCAATATAAGTGTTGATTAATTAGCTTTTTGTCCATTGTAACTTTTTCAATTAACTTTTTGAGAAAAGAAATTATACCAACTATTAGCTAACACAGCTATTATCAAACACATTTCTACAATCAGTTAACATTATCAACTAATCATACCTCTAACTAACTCAATCAGCTAACAACTAACCGTCATTTACCAAATAGAGTCATAATTGAAAAATCAAAGGACAATATAAAGAAATTAAGGTAGAGTTGGAGGAGCAAGAGTGCTCAAATCTGTGGGCAAAACTGCAAAAGAGTCCAAACAAACTAAAGTGCAAAGCCAATAATAATTTGAGAAATATGTTATTGGATTCAATTGGACTTTTTGAAAAAAATTCAGTGACTTAACTATATTCTTTTGTGTATAATTTAGTAACTTATATGATTATTTTTTAATTCTTTAATTAAAAATATTTCTTATCTACTATTTACACAATAAATTTCATGATAATTATACATTTAATCATTGACTTTATTTCAAATACACCACTTTAATTTTGACTTGTTTTTTTTGAATGCTACTAGCTCTATTAGATTTGTAGTGTACTTTCTGAACCTGCTGAAACACAAAGAGCTAATAACGCCTCTACTGAGGCTCGAACTCACAACCTTCCAAATGAAAGTCAACCCGGATACCTAATAACGCCTCTGCTGAGGCTCGAACTCACAACCTTCCAAATGAAAGTCCAACCCGGATACCATTAGACCACATAGTCCTGGTCTTTAATTTTGACTAGTTAAATAATATATAGTTCAATAATTTTAATAATCATACATATGTGGCAATATATAATTATATTTGTAACATAAAAATGGAACAAAGATGTGGTCATTTGAGTTACTGTTGCTTAGAGTTTCATCTTTGATTGGTACAACATCAAATTTTGCAATAAATAAATAAATAAATTGGTACAACATCAAATCATGCTACACCCTACCATTTACCAAACTCTTAAGCCTAGGATAGCTGCCACCCAAACTAGTGGGTACAACAAGCTATTCACAATACATATTGTAATTTTATTTTTTACTCATTTTTACACATTTTTTTATGTAAAACAGGTTTTCTTGAACTCAGAAGATGAAAATATCATATCTATACTTGTCACATTAAAGAGTAGAATTTAGGAGTCCGATAAAGAACTCGTTCAACACATAAAATGAAGAGAAACTTCCTTACAATTCAAGATATTTAACGTTTGCGTGGAACATGTGTAGGGCCATTATTAAGGTGAAAAAGTTTGGTTAGTTGGCGTAGTTTAATATTTTATTTTTGGTACAAGATGATGATGTCTTGTACGTTGAATAATCAAATATTCCGTATAATATATTCACTTTGGAATTTGTGGCGTATCTTATTTTTAATCATGATATACATTTCATATTTTTAATCTTATAGTAAAAGGTATAATCATTCATCCCAATCGCTCTATTGCACTTTAATTAAAAGTCTGTGGAAATTTGATCATAGTGACTCAATTGATCAACAGAAAGTTAGACTTTTGTTCACTCACACACAATGTTGCAAAAATCGCGCTAGGCGCTAGCGCCATTGCGCCGCCGCGAGGAACGGCCTCCGCGCCTCCTCGCGCCGGCCGCCTACCGGCCGGTTCGGCGAATTTTTTTTTTTTTTTTTTTTTTTTTTTTTTTTGAAAATGTCGGAAAAGTTCGGAAGGCATAACTTTTGACTCGGTTTGGTCCACTAATTTCTCAAAAAAATTGCTTCTTTAGCTGTTAATTTTAGTTTTTTATGTATTTAGATGGTTTAAACAATCTTTTGAACAATTTTACAACCACTTTTGTAAATAGTTTCAAGAAATAACTATGAAAACCTATTTTTAGTACTAAATTTTAAAAAAAATTTAATTTTTTTTTTTTAAAAAAATAAAAAAAAAAAATAAATAAAAAATCGGCCTAGCGTGTTTTGCAACATTGCTCACACACAATAACAAAAATTTTTAAGGTGCACAATACATTATGTACTGATGCACGATATAATTAGTATACTCGTCTAGAAAGAAAAAAGAAAAACAATCAGAAATTGTATAGAAAAATCCACCGACATTGCACAGAAGAATATTTAATGTCAAGTAATAAAATCGTCGTCTTGTAAGTTGTAAGTTGTAATAATATTTGGTTACTATTTTATTTACAAAAAATATCCATTTAATGTTATCATGTGCTTATATTTACTGTTGTAATTATTCGTCCAAGGATTCTCTCGATTTCTCGGAGGTTTTGACGATACCCCGCCGACAATTTTTAGTATAGTATCTGGAAAATTATACATTAAAAAAAAAGAAAAAAAAAGCTAAAGAAGGGTCTTCTGTTGAGGGAGCAAAATTGCAGAAGCAATCAATAGCGGTGGGTGAGTCATCCAATCCTTATTTCTTCTTCTTCTTCATCTTCCCAGTTCATTGATTTCAACTGAAAACAAAAAACCAAGAACACAAAAATCCAGTCTTGAAACTCAAATTGTGTTTCTTGTGCTGCGTCGACATGAGAGCAGAAATGGGTGGTGCTTGAATTCTCTACGCTGATTGAATTTTAAGCAAAATGGGGGGAAAACCAGAGGATCAGACTCCACCTCAAAAAGTTTTGTTTCCAGAAAATTAACAATCTTGCTTTGCATTGGATGCTTCTGTGTCGGGATGCTCTTTACTGACAGGTTACTTGTTTAGCTCTTATGTTTTTGTCTTGATGAAATGAAGTGTTAGTTATGCAGAATTATGTTGCAGACAGCCATAAATCCCATAATCACACCTTCCAGATTTTAGGATATTATAAGATGATGATGATGATAGCACATTTTGTTTTTTAGGTTCTTACTATGTTTTAATTATGCATAATTACATTAAATATTTGGTTTCTGGTGTGAGCATATAGCCATCAATGTGCAATCCAACTATGAGCTTAGACTTTTAGTTGAATTGGAGTACATGCTTCAATTTGGTATCAGAGTCAGACCAAAGGTCATGGTTTCTTTATATATGCATGCCTTGTTAATTGTGTATTTTGGTGATAGAATGTGGGCAGTGCCAGAACCTAAGGGCATGTCAAGGCCAAAGCAGATTGAGGATGGAGATATAAAGTTAGCTTCAGAAGGCTGTGATCCTAGAATTGTGAGTACCTATAAGTTTTAAGAAATTTGTAGCATTGATATAAGAATCTCGGTATAGAGGTTCAATGGGAGCTTAGCAATGTTTTCTTTTGTCTCGATTGTTAGAAGGATGTACGAACTGAACTCAGATATACTATTGGGGATGTTTCGAACACGAAACACGCTATACGGTATGTTGCTTCTTGTGCCTGTTGTGTATGTATGTAATGAATGTTTGTTTCGATTTAAATATGTATTGAGATACAAAATCGGGGCTGTCTTTAAAAATGCAGAACTCTGGATAAAACTATATCGAATTTAGAGATGGAGTTGGCAGCAGCGAGGACTTTGCAGGATTCTATACTTAGCGGCTCTCCCATATCTGAGGACTTGAAGATTCCAGAATTGACCAAGAAAAGGAAATACGTAATGGTTGTAGGCATAAATACTGCATTTAGCAGCCGGAAGAGAAGAGATTCTATTCGTAATACTTGGATGCCTCAAGGTCGTCGAGTCGTTTATATCTCTTCTCTGTGTCTATGTGTCGTGACTTATATCGATACACTGTTTATCCATTTGGTTTGGGATAATTGATTCTTGACTTGTTGCTAAACAGGGGATAAACGAAAAAAGCTCGAGGAGGAAAAGGGCATTGTAGTTCGCTTCGTTATAGGACATGGGTGGGTGTTAACTGTACATAATTCTGGCCTAGAATTTTACATTTAATCTTATGAACTATTAGCATATGCCAAATTGTTTCGCTGGGCGTCGGTCGGGTTGGCCGAGTTCAGCCCCTGCTCGATTCGAGACGTGTCGATGTGGCTTACCCTGGAAGGATGTGGTTAAATGGTTAATGTCCACCTACTTATTACCAATTGGTTTTAAGTAGGATATGTCAAACAAATAGCCAAGAAACTCTGTGGTTAAGCGTGTTTGACTTACAACAGTTTCTGCACTTTTTCACTGATCATGCTGATTTCTTCCTTTATCTTATGTGATCTCGCAATCACCAGTGCTACTGCTGGCGGCATTCTTGATAGAGCAATCGAAGCAGAAGATAAGAAACACGGAGATTTCTTGAGACTGGTAATTCAAATCCTTACACACATGTTCTCTTATTACCTAATTAGGATAGGATCTAATCCTTCCACAAGTTTGGGTTGTTATCCTATCCTCTTATCCTCACACGTTAATGCAATGTCACCAGGAACACGTCGAGGGATACCTCGAGCTATCTGGCAAGACAAAGACCTATTTTGCTACGGCTGTTACTCTATGGGATGCGGATTTCTATGTGAAAGTTGACGACGATGTACATGTAAATTTAGGTAAGAATGTAAAATGTAACTACCTTAGTTTTTCCCCTTGCACACGCTCTTATTCTTATATTCGTTAAAACTGCATGCTTCAGGGACACTCGGAACAACTTTGGCTAGACATCGTTCGAAACCCCGAGTTTATATTGGATGCATGAAATCGGGTCCTGTCCTTGCTCAGAAGTAAGCAGAAGATCGATGGACTCCAATAATATCTAAATGGGTTACGTTTATTTACTTTTGTCTTACCAATTTATCTATCTTAGTTTGTGTTTTTTACTTGCAGGGGAGTGAGATACTATGAGCCCGAGCACTGGAAATTCGGCGAGGGAGGGAACAAGTATTTCCGTCATGCAACCGGGCAGTTATATGCCATTTCGAAGGATTTAGCTAACTACATTTCGATAAACGAGTAAGCATTTGTTTAAATTCTCTTTATGGACTTCAATTCAATAGTACTGTTCCTTGCTCGAGTATATGTATTCGCTTATACTGTTTGAATCTAATTTTATCTTAGGAATGTACTACATAAATACGTTAATGAAGATGTTGCTCTGGGATCTTGGCTCATTGGACTGGATGTAGAACACATCCACGACCACCAATGGTGCTGTGGAACTCCGCCCGGTAATAGTTCACTATAACTTTTCTCCCAAAAAAAAAGAAGCCCATATCAGAATTTCAAGCCTTTACCCGATAGAACTCGAGTCTTTACCTTATTACATGTGTGAGCATATAACCATTAATGTGCAATCCAACTACCAGTTTAGGCTTTTAGTTGGGATGGAGCACATGCTTTCAATTTTGGTATCAGAGCCATGCCCCGGTCCATGTAGCCCAAAAGTAAATAGCCCGCACACGTGAGAGGGCGTGTGAGTATATAACCATTAATGTGCAATCCAACTACCAGCTTATGGTTTTTAGTTGAGATGGAGCACATGCTTCAATTACATGTACCAACAGCAATAGGGAAAGTACTCATCCCGATTCACTTGATTCGATTTTGGCTGCAGGACTGTGAATGGAAGGCTCAGGCAGGCAACATATGTGTTGCGTCCTTTGATTGGGGGATGCAGTGGGAGTTTGCGGGGTCGGTGTGAAAGGATCAAGGAGGTCCACCGGCGGTGATGGGGAAGGCGAGAAAGAGTTGTGGAATGCCGGTCTTCTAACCAAACCTCGATCTGGAGGTAGTGTTGGCAAGCTAAGATTGCAGGGTCTAGTCGATTGTGATCGCGATCTGTGGATTATATTGTTTCTTCAATTCCTCGATTTTTCTGAAATATCAATTTATAGAATATATACTTATGTGCTTACCCTCAAGAAAGTGAGAGGTTGGTGTGTATCTAATCCATTTTAGGAGAGGAGAAAGATCATTGAAGCAGCCAATAGAGATGCAAATTAAATGTCAAAAAATCATTGCCTTTAGATGTTTAGACTTAGGAAACAAAATTTGTTACTTTAATTTGTATGTTCTGAATATATGGAAGAGTGAAATTTGTAATGAGTATATGTATGTATAGTACTGCCTTATTGTACTTTCAGTAGCAATTTTCCTACATGCTAAATTTCTCAGTTCAATTTTTTTTTTTTTTTTTAATAATGTTTCTTATGTCAGAAACTTCATTATATAACAAGGTTGTCAGAAATATCCTCTTGCTGAGAATCTTTCTCCACTTTTAAAATGGCATATCACTAAATTTGTAATTATTCACTATTCACTTCCCATTTATTAAAGGAAAATGTCATGTGTACTCTCATTTTATATTTTCAATTTTTACTCCATACACAAAACCTTGATGTAGACATTTGTATTAAGACTCACATGGAAAAAATAACTTATTAGAGTCCGCCACATCAATGGTAATTGAGAGAGTAAGATTTAGAGTACATGTAATCAAACTCTTCATGAAATTCTATCTCCTCTTTCAAAAATGATCCCAGTATCATAATCACCTTTAAAAAATTAAAGAGTAGTTATTTTATCAATAACAATAATAATAATAATAATACTAATTTAATAATAATAATTTATTATTATTATTATTATTAATTAAAATTGAAAAGTACATTTTGCAATTCTGACAAGCAAATTGCAAATTTTGCAATTTACCTGTCAGAACTTTGCATGGCTACAATTAAGAGAAAAAAAAAAAAAAAAAAAAAACTTCCACGTTGGATTGCAACCATCTGTATTTAGGTTTAAGAAAAAAAAAATGTCAAATTAGCGACCATACTATTATAAGTTGTGCAATTAGCTAGATTATCACCCAAAAAAAATGTGTAAATATGTAATTATCTCTCTTTATAAACTATGCAATTAACATTTGTAGCATAGCTTTCTAGTAGAGTCATTCAAAAGTCAAAACTCAAAAGTCTTGTCTAGTATTCTAAAAAATTTCATGTAAAATTTGTTAAGTATAAGATTTTTGACGGGGTTTACTAAAACAACCTACTCCAAATATTATTTGTGTAAATTTACAAAATCACATATTTCAATTAGCCTAAAATTTATTTTAACGGATGATCTAGATACACAAATAGGTAGCCTATTTGATTTAAAAATTTAAATAAAGAATAAAATGAAAAAAAAAATACTATAAAGTATAAACCCGGGCTTTAACTAAATATAGACAAGCTAAAATCTTTGTTTGTCGAGCCGTATAACTTATATAAACTCAAATCCGACTGAAACCATTGATTTTTTTATGTTTCAATAAGTTAGAAAGTATATATAAACAGATATTACATTGTAACATAATTAATAGTACTTTAAAAAAAAAATAATAATAAAGGCGCTAAATCAACAACTCTGTGTCACAACTCACAAACGGTTTGGTGCTTGGTAATGCCCTTACTCCCTCAGTCTTCTTCGTTACTTTCCCCAGTATTCTTCCCATTTCCTTTTATTTGTCTTTTCACTGAAGAAACCCTAATTCTTCTTCAATCTTTGCAGTTTTCGAAATCATCCACTGATCGCCATGACAAAGAGCTCCTTCAAGTTGGAACACCCCCTTGGTATGGTCGATCCCTCGTATATCTCTCAATAGTTTGTGTTTGTGCATCTATATGTGTAGTGCGTGTTTTGTTTTCTTCTGGTTATCGGATCTGATCTTTGACTTTCCCTAATTTTCGATTGGTTAGTCGATTGTTTGATCGAGTAGGGTCTTTATTCTATTTCTGCTCAAATTGACAATCCTTATATGGTATCCTTAGTTCATGACTGATTTTTTTTATTTTTTATTTTAAAATCTGTTTTCGATTTTGTGTTTCTCGCTTTTCCTCTATTCTATTGAATATTGCAACTGAGTGTCTAAATCATACAAAAAAAAGTAAAACTAAAAAAAAAAAAAACAAACTGTTTTTTCAGTGTTTTGATTGCCTGTCTTTTTGTTCTTTATGCTAGGTTGTTCATGCTAAAATGCTATATCATGGTGAAATGCTCATTTTCTTACTAATGTTTTTGGCTTTAGTTGATATTGTGCTATGGATGGAAGAAACATGTGTTCTCTATGGAATTTGTTGCGTGGAACAAGACCATGGCAATTGCACACCCTAGATAATTGAGTGAATAATTAAGATAATAAAATAATTTCAAAAATAAAATATAGCATTCTTAAAAATATAGGATTATGCCATAGTTTCATCTTTTGTTATCTTCTTTTTGCAAGCCATGCATGCTAAAAAGATGAGCACAGAGCAACTATTCTTGGGTGGACTCATTCTAATGGTTTTATTTTATAAACTGGTCTGATAATTTGGCGTGTTTTTCAATATTTTCCATTCAACTGAAAAAGGCTTAATTTATCTTATCTGCCTGGTCCAATCATCATTGTTCCTTAATAGTTTGGTTTCTCACTATTCAGAAAGGCGACAGGCAGAAGCTGCTCGTATCAGAGAGAAGTACCATGATAGAATTCCAGTATGGATACCATTGCCCGTGCCCTTTTTGTATTTAATTAAAGATACAGTCTGTTCACCAATGTATTCTAATGAATTCTTCTCTGTTATACAGGTCATTGTGGAGAAGGCCGAAAGGAGTGACATCCCTGACATTGACAGAAAAAGTTAGTTGTGCGAGCTAATCTGAAATTGTCATTAATTTTGACTTTCAGTAACTTTTAGTTGTGCGAGCTGTAAATTTTTTCGATGCAATCATCGATCCTTTGTCTGCAACCACTCCAATCTCTTGATAAAATATTTCAACCATCTTTGTAACACTAGCAATCTGTTGATCCTGGACATGTTGCACACATTATCTTGTGAGGTACACCTTTGTTATCTATGCTTCTAATGAAACAACCTTCTGATACTGTTAACTGTGCTGTTTGCAGGTATCTGGTTCCTGCTGATCTGACTGTCGGGCAATTTGTTTATGTTGTCCGAAAGAGGATAAAGCTCAGTGCAGAGAAGGCCATTTTTATTTTTGTCAAGAACATCCTACCTCCCACTGGTTAGGATAAATTTCCATCATGATTCTCATGTGAAACTATTGCTTACTTTCATACCTTTTTGTCCCTTTTCCTTTTATGGCTATAATCACTTATGTCATTTTATTTCGTTGGTGTTCTTGATTGTCGATTGCAGCTGCTATGATGTCTGCAATTTATGAGGAACACAAGGACGAGGATGGCTTCCTCTACATGACTTACAGTGGAGAGAATACTTTTGGATCATTCTGAAGCTGCCAGCAACAAAAAACTACCTGGTTTGTAAATAAGTGTTCGTGTAAATCCTTTATCGTTTGTCTGATGCTATACTTCTGCTTTCTCTGAAGACAGTTCTTCTGAAAGTACTTGTTTAAATTCGAGCATATTATATACAAACTTTGATTTGAAGTGGGTATATACAGACCATTTCCCCATATGCAATTTATTGAACTTCATGAAACTGAAGGCCCCATATGCATCAAGAGTGCTTGATCCTATCAAATTAGAGGAACATACACTTTTTAAGCATATGCCATTTCTATGGCTTTTAAACATTCAACCTCAGTCTCATATTTAGAAATTTGTTAGGTAATGGGGCAAAGTCCAATAGAGATGATGTGAGTTTTAAGAGAGCAATTTGAGATATGGACCGACCGCATATGCAGTTCAGTTGGTCACATGGATAAAGTTTGGGAACAATAATCCGTAGCGCAATCTCTCAAAGTGAGGGGCTCCTTGTGCACAGTAAGCAAATGTTTAGTCTCTGTGTTCAGCTGAGTTATCATGATTTATATCCGTAATATTTTTTCTACCAACCAAATAGTGAGATCAATCTTCTTGACAATTACTTTTCCATGTGCGTGTTTAAGAAGAAGTTCATATGTATATCCGGTCAACGGCATGCGCATGCGCTTGTCCATCAAGAAACAAACATATATGTAAACATCTACTGGTCAGAATTTGGACACAAATACTATCATGCATTCACACACCATGTAGCTGGGTTCTATTATAATTCCAGTGGTTGACTTTTTTGTTGTTTAAGATGTGATATATTCTAGAAGATAAATATCACAATTTTATTGTTTTTAAATGTAAATTTTATAATAAAGAATAATACGCACAATTAATAATTAAATTACACATTTATTTATGTATATATGATCCATATGCCCAATCATGATCTACATCGGTTACTTAACTTGTAGATGAGTATATGCAACACGTAGGCTATAACACTTTTTGTATGGTAGTTTAATACACACTTATATTTATATATATTATAATATTATAATATTATATGTTTTATGTGTAATTAATATTTAGGCCTAAATACTATTTTTTTTTTTTATTACAAGAACTATTGGAATGTGAAGCTTGCGATAATGATTTGAAGCACTAATAAAATCTTCGAATATTTGAAGCACTAATCCTGAACGTGTTGTATATATTTTTGGATATTAGTTTGAAATTGTTTATTGCTATTAGTGGCTAAGATTTGATAGACTAGTATTAAAGTGGGTAGTTATTAGATGAAGACTTAATCATAATAAAGTGTAATATTTTTCTAAAAATGTTAAATCCCCAACTCCAAGGGCCCCACATCTCGGTCCGACAGAGCATTTGAGTTGAACACAAAGGCTAAACTTTTGTTTACTGTACACACTTCATTTTGACCAACTGAGCTTCGGGCAAATTTAAGTGGAGTGTGTCAAGCGGCATAGTTGTGACTCTTCGAAATGAGAGTTTACATGTTTGACTCTAAAAAAAAAGCATCAATCACTACATTGTAATAGAGTCAATATTACTTGAAAAAAAAGAAAAGAAAAGGCAACACACAAAAAATTTGCAAAAAAGGGGAAATGGGGTATAAATGCCCATTGCGCATTCCTACTCAGCGAAGACCAAACTCAAGCAGCAGCACACGCGTCCGTTATTTAATTAATAAAAACTTGGAAAACAAAAGTTGTGGTGGTTCCATGGATGTGTGCTCTCTTTAGTCTCTTTAATTGACCACAAATTTATCTCAGCGTCTTTCACGTGCAATAATTCAAGTGCTGCTGCATACAATTTGCTTGACAATATAATATAATCCTGCAAGTTTGTGTGTGTATAAATTAGGCGTCAAGAGAAAGTGGGCGGTTTATCTCCGCCGGCCACACTTTGGAGGGCAAGAGAACTTCAATAACTCTCACTAACCCTCTCCTCCTCCTCTCCCAACTGACATCCATGCTTTGTTCAATTTCTGGCGGCTGCTTTTCGGAGTCGAACCGAACGTCTGCAACGGCGACATCTGCGTCCTGCGAGATCCCAACACCACCCTGAAGAAGAAGAAGAAGGCAGCAAGCTGGCAGAGTTTAGAACTCCCATTCACTCAATTCTCTTTGAGAAAGACTTATTGACATCCCATGTCTTGGCTATCTTTATCTTTGTTACAGGTTAATTGTCATCTCATTGCTTGTAATATGCATATATACTTACATTAGTTATTAAATTCAAAATGTTTAAAGTTTAAATAAATCAATCCATGATCATGTTTTAATTTCTTGGTACTGTCATAAGAATTTGTGAAGTACAAGTTCATTTCTCATTTACTCTTAATTATTATGTCATTTTTTATCTGGATTTAGTTCTTAATTAATTAATAATTTCATCATATTTTGCACAAAAGTTTCTGATTTAGTCATTTGTTACTAATTTCATCTCATTTTTATGAATTATATTATTAGTGGAGAATTAATCTCAAAATAACATTATAATTAATGACTAAATTGTGATTTAAATTGAGAGATAAGATTCGAATATAATCTTAATGTTTTAAGAAATGTATAGACTATATCGCCAGGATATATTCTAAAAAATATCAATATATTCATGATTGTAGTTTGGTATAAGGAAGAAAACAATAATTCTACGAAGAATTTATTATTAATCAATCTAATTTGTAAACAATAATTCTAGGATAATAACCATGTTATTTCTGTTGAGACGTCGGCTATAGTTTTGTATTTTGCTTCTGTTGATGATCTAGCCACTATCTTTTGTTTGGGCATGCCCAAGAAATTAGATTTTTACCAATAAAATAGAAAACCACTAGTGGACTTGCGATCATAGGACATCCCGCCCATTCAAAGTCCAAAAATGCATGTTGTCATTTGAGTCTAATTTGTAAAACGTAACTTGTAGTTTAGAGTAACTTTGACATACCTTAGAATTGAACACGCTTTATGGTCACCCAATGGTCATTGGTTAGACTTGCATAAACTGACAGAGTTTGTTTACGGCAAATGAGAGATATAGACGAGTGATGGTTAGATATTGAAGTGCTCTAATTAAGTTGCAGTAATATGTGAGATTGTCATATGGTTGAGCTGAGTTTGTTACACTTAGCTTGCTGTTGACTGGAATAAGAGTGGAGATTGGCTCGTAGTGTTTCATTTTGGATCTTTTGAGTATTTCGAACATGTACCTTCGTTGTGATAGGATCATCACACCCTTATTATGAACTGTCTCGATTCCCAAAAAGAAGTTTGGAGGTCCCATATTTCGGATCTCGAAATTTTCAACTATTCTGTTTGTTATGGAAGTCAATAAACTTTTGATGATGCTCATTATTAGTACGTCATTACATAGACAAGTACATAAATTTGAGCATTAGTAGCATGATAGATAAGCAAAGATACATCAGTTTTTGAAGCCTTGAAACCAATCGAGACTAGACAATCATGAAGACATTTGAACTATGCATGTGGTGCTTCTTCAAACCATATGGAGAATTTTATAGTTTGCAAACATGAGTAGGAAAATTATTGTCAATATATCCTGGAGGTTGCTTCATATAAACATTACCACTTAGACAACTATTAATAAGGAAGGCATTGTGAACATCAAGTTGTGTGATAGACCAATCTTTTGTTATGTCAAGAGATAAGATCGATAAGTTTTACTATAGTTGATTTGACCACCGAACTTAATCAAGTTGTCATTTTGAATGACTTTATTTTGAAGGAGAAAGTTCACTCAACCAGTGTTTTAAATCTATGAAAATGGTACGGTATAGATATTTGTTTTCAACTTCATGGAAAAAACATGTATAGCGATAATAGTCATTAACGAATATAACGAAATAACAATGACTTTCATTAGATAGAATCATGGATGGTCCACAAATATCTCTTGTAAACTAAGTTCTAATATGGAATAAGTAGACTTGTGGCTTTTCTAGAAGAAATCATGAGGATTTCCTAGTTGACAAGCAAAATAATTGTTAAATATTACTTGGGAACTTTGACGCTGGACAATGACGTAGAATGTTACGCATAACCCTAGAGTGGGAGTGACCAAGATAGTTGTGCCAAACTACCTTCTTATGGTTTAATGTGATGAATTATGCCACATGTTTTTGGATTGGAAATTTATATAACCCCCCTAGTTTTATCTTTTAAGTAGAACTTGGTTGGTGGGAGATCCTCCCCACACACACACAATGGATGAAACATTATTGTAATTCAACAATTATTTACATTAAGTTTATTTATTCTTTTATGTCTTTTTACACTTATTATTAATTCAACAATTAATTTTACCAAATACTTTAATTTTAATTTGTTAGCCTATTAGTTACTAACTTTTTAACTTTCAGTTTTCACTAACTGCTTTCAATTAGGCGTGTCAAATATAGCCATATAAACCCATAACTTACACATATTTATAATCCCAAATAAGAATGAAACACTAGGATAGTGAACGAATTTACGTATAGAAAAAAACATTTATTTATTTATTCGATGGTCTATTTTCTATTCCTTCTCAGAAAATGATTGTTTGTTATTTATTTATTTATTTGTTATGTTTGAAATGCAAGCACAAAAGTAAATGTCATTTACATATTTTTAATGAGTTAATACCCAAAATCGTCCTCGACTATAGTGGTTTTTTTCAATTCGTTAAACGACTTTGGTGACCTAATATCGTCCCAGACTTTTGTGTTTCGCTCAATTAGTCCTCATTTGTTATTTCGTCAAATTGGTGTTAAATAAAGGGACAATTCAGTAATGTCAATATTGATCTCTCTTTACTTTCAACTTGTGAAGTGCGAAATTCCTCTTTCTTGTACGAATTACTCCGGACCTGCAAATCAATTTTATATTCGCAGTTTTAGGAGTATTTGGAGAAAAAAAAATGAATTTCGCAGTTCACATGTATGAGTAAAGAGATGCCAATATTAAAATTACTGAATTGTCTATTTATTTAAACCAAATGGACAGAATAACAAATGATGGACTAAATTGAGCAAAAACACAAAAGTCTGGGACTAAATTGAGCGAAACACAAAAGTCTGGACGATATTAGGTCACCAAAGTTTAGGACGAAATTGAGAAAAACCACTATAGTCGAGGACGATTTGGTATTAACTCTCTTTTAATTCATACTCATTTCTTAATTTGTAATTGAACCACATTTAATTTTCAACTATAGTAGTGATGTTATCAAATATATTTATTCATGTAACAACTCTAGTCAAGTTGGTCGAACAGTTAATTTGATAATACAAAAATTTTAAATTTGACTCTACTTAATGAAAAACTAATTTCAAAAAAAAAAATTATGAAAAACTAAAACTTTATAATTGTCGCTCATAATCATCTTACTATAATTTATTTATTTTGTATGATTTATGAAAAAAATTGGAGGCTAAAATATTATATTTATTCAATAATTAAAAGTGAATTTGACTTTGTCTAAACTTCAATACTTTTTTTAAATCCACAAAATAGAAGGTATATGCTTTGATTTGCAAGAATATGTCATATCAATGTTCATGGGATGAGAAAGCTGTAGAAGCAAGAATATGTTATAATTTTGAAATATTTTACTTTGCTTTTGCAATGGTTTGCCAGCATCAAAAGAACCATTCAATACCACATCAAAAGTCATTCAATCATGCATAAGGCTATCTTCAATGACTATATGATAACCAAGATTAATAAAAAAATATGAGCCTTCCGAAAAAAAAAAAAAAAAAAAAACAATATGAGCAAAAGTGTGTTCATTATGTACCATTTTAGGCCAATGTTAGTTTCGTGACGGGTAATTAAACGATGAGCCAACATAATCGGTCAGATAAGAAAATATAGTAATAAGTAATTGGAAAAATTAAATTGAAAGATATTTTTTACGTGAAAACTGAATCACGAGACCATTTCAGCGATCCAAGCAAAAACAGGCCATAA
Source organism: Ipomoea purpurea (assembly GCA_009835305.1). Classification (NCBI taxonomy): domain Eukaryota; kingdom Viridiplantae; phylum Streptophyta; class Magnoliopsida; order Solanales; family Convolvulaceae; genus Ipomoea; species Ipomoea purpurea. The sequence continues at coordinate 34,479 of VALG01012855.1, forward strand.
CATAGAGAAAGTGCCGATAACGTGTTGTTGTAATGCTGATTTGTCTGCAGTAAACAGGAAGAAAATAAAACAAAGAAAAAATGATTTCTTATTCATTCATCACACTGTACATCACTAATCAATATAAAACAGTTATTACAAGATCATACCATAATATAAAGTCGTTACAATATATCATTAATGATAGAATAATGTCCATAATTAGATTTTACAAAAGTAGGTAGTTTTGTATGTACAATTTTGATCTCTCTTCCCCTTTTTTGCATTGACTATTGACCTTTTATAGGTAGAAAGAAATCTCCGTACAATATATATGGTAATAGAGCTCTATAATAATACTTTGATATTTATGATAAATGGTGTAATTAATGATGTGAAAGTGATTTTAGAAAAGAGAATGATGTTTATGGAATAAGAGATGATTTAAGTTCACTTTGATTGTCATTCCATAATCGTGCGATTACCATTTAATTCATTCATATTTCACCGTCAAAGTTAACTAGTCAAGTCCCGAGGTCAAGTGCTAAGTTTGAGCACTGATTTAACTACCCTAACCAATCAACACAAATTTGACGTAACCTTTTTTTTTGAAAAAAAAAAAATTATAAATCAAAAGTATGTCTTAGAATAAGATTTGGAATTAAAATAACAATTAAAGGTTAAAACTTAAAAGTAAAGTTTATTGTTTTTTTAAGGAAAATTCTAAATTTAAGGAATTTAGATGTACTAAAAATTTATAATTTTTAATTATAATGTAACCCAAAGATATTGGACGATTTGTAAATATGATGTAACCCAAAGATCAAAATGCTAAAGAAAGTGTTTGGTTATTCAACAGTTTGAAACAAAATTTGTTCCAAACCATTAAAAATACAAATATTGCATTTACAATATTTTCTTAGCGTTTTTTAGAACCCCCAAAACACCTCTATATTTATAAAATAAAAAAAAAATTACTGTAGAGCCATTTTGACTCCTTGAATAACAAGATCCGGTTTCGCTGGCTCACTGCTTGCCCGTCAACGAATGGGCAAGCTTAATTTTTAAATTGGAGCCTTAAGGCTCATTTTTTAGGAACTTCAAGGCTTCCATGCCACTTTTCGCACCGATGTGGGAAAAGTGACAAAACTAAGGAGAGCCGAACGTTTGGCTCCCTATATCTTTTAATTTTTTTTACAATTTATTTCTTTTATTTATTATTATATTATTATTATTATTATTATTATTATTATTATTATTATTATTATTATTATTATTATTTTATTATTATTATTAATTAAATATATGTATACCCTTATGTCATTTAGATATTAATCTAAACAACTAATTTTTAAAATATCTTTTTACCCACTGTTGATATAATTCGTTAGTCAAATCCGTTAATTGCTGATTGTCAAGTAAGGACATTGTGAGTTAGTTTCACACTTCAATTTGTTGTGTGATTTGAATACTCTCTACGTCAACAAATCACTCAAGTAGTTAATATGATTGACTTTATTAATTATTATTTTTTAATTTTTCATGGTATTAATAAAATACTTGGTAAAATAAATATATAGCATTATTTATGTATTATAACTTTGATATTTAATTAAAAAATAGTGCACAAAAAAAAATAGACAATGTAGTAAATATAATCAATTGATGAATTTGAATGTAAAGAATTTTATATTGGAGAAAAATAAAGACAATATAACTAATGAAATTATTCTCTTATTTAATTTATTGATAATGAATAAATTTTTTTTTGAATAAAGGCATTGTAGACACATAATCTTAAATTAAAGAAATGCATATGTATTGTTTTTTGTTGTAGCTACTAAAAAAAATACTTATTATTTAATTTAATAAGAGTAAAATAGAGTACTTATAATGCCAACTTTGATTGGGATGAGGTTCGAACCTAAAACCTTTCTTATTGAAATCAATGAGTAAGTTAAAGGTGAACTAATAGAAATTAACGAAATTGATAATATTTAACGGTAACGGATAATCATATAATTAAGGATAAATTAGGAAATCTCAATGAAAAATTAAAATCTGATTAATCTGATCCATTCATTTAAATAAAAATTTGACGTCATTTTTTCTACCCATTATAGGCCTAACTCTCTTTGGATCGATCTTTTATATATATATATATATATATATATATATATATATTAATATATATATATAATATATATATTATATATATATATATATATAATATATATATATATATATATATATATATATATAAAAGTTAACGATAATCATATAATTAAGGATAATTAGGAAATCTCAATGAAAAATTAAAATCTATTAACTGATCATTCATTTAAATAAAAATTTTAAAAATAAAACCGTCATTTTTTCTACCCATTAATTAAGCCTACTCTCTTTTGACTAATTATTAGTTATATATATATATATATATATATATATATATATATATATATATATATATATAATATATATATATATATATATATTATATATATATATATATATATATACTAGTTTTTTAACGCGCATTGCCGCGATTGAGATAATGCCAATTATTTTATTTTTTTTAAATAAGTACTTTAAAGTGTAAAGAATTTTTATATTGGAAAAAATAAATACAATATAACTAATGAAATTATTCTCTTATTTAATGTATTAATAATTCAATAATTTTGTTTGAATAAATACATTATAGACATATAATTCTAAATTAAAGAAATGCATATTTTATTGTTTGTTGTAACTATTAAAATATTATTTTAACTAGTAGTTGCACCCGTGCGATGCACGGAATTGATTTGTTGTAATATATTAAGAATATGTTGATCGATATATAATTATTTAAATTAGAACATCAAATATTAATATAGTGCAATTGAAAGTTTGTTTGGATCATTTATGTGTTTTTATGTTATCGTTTGAATTTGAGCAAATAATTGCTAATTGCTAATATGTAGATGTACGCATGCGGTGCTGTAACTTTGGAGATTTTTATTATCATTGTTCAATATTTTTATAAATTAGGCAAATGTGCTCATTCTCTAGCAACTCAATTATAAGAATGAATTGATATCCTAATTCAGTTGTATGGAAAAATATACTTTTTGTCTAGATATATAGCAATTGTGCCATTTAAAAAAACATAATATCATCGATTGTATTTACACATTATTGAAACCTCTTTGTAGACAACGTTGGTAGTAACAATAGAATATTGTCCATCTTCGTCTAGAGATAACACTTTCAATCCATCAGGATGAGTGACTCAGGTGAAAATATATAATGGTAGAATATTAGTGAATTAGTGATAGATCCTTTTCTATTTTCAGTCATTTAGTAATATTAGAATCATTTTTAGCCAATTATTCTTTTTTTATTTTCAGTCAATTAGAATATTAGATGCAGTGTTATTTTTATCTAATTTTCGTTCCATTTTTAATTGTTGATGTAGAATATTTTTATTGAAATATTTTCATTCTATTTTTAATTTACCTTTACTATTACTTAAAATATGCATTTATTATTGATGACGTAGAATATTATTATTGAAATATTTCAATCCAGTTTTTAATTTTCATTCCATTTTTTAGATTACTTTTTTCTCAAAACCCCGTAATAATACTTAAAAAAAAAACTAAAATAAGAATGTATTAAGCTAAAGGTTCTTAAATAAAAGCATTTTGGGTTCTAGATACTTGTCCACGTTGATGGGCAAGCAATTATGTTTTGAAGATAAGCATTGCTCCTCTTATATAGAGGAGTTCAAAAGCTCATCTTTCCAAACATTTTTAATGTGGATCAAAATGATACCACATCATTTACAAAGGAGATCTCGTGGCTCCCCTTTGTCCTTTTTTTTTCTT